>RPOG01001600.1:0-137849 GCA_008086565.1 Thalassoma bifasciatum
TCTCCCGGTGACGGAACAAACACACACCGGGGCTGCGCTGAAGGGCACCGGAGGATGGAGGAGGAGGAGGAGGAGGGGGAGGACGGTACCGGTCCGGTGCTGTTCTTACCTCCGTGCTACCGCAGCATCCCATTGCAGTCAGGGTGAACAAGCCCGGACCTCACGGAGCTTCACGGAGCTTCACGGAGCTTCACGGAGCCTCACGGAGCTTCAGCTCGGCAGCAGCGGGGTCTGGAGCCCGGCAGGCGGCGGGGGGAGGAGACGGACAGCCCCTCACGCTCTGCCTCATTCACTCGCTGCGCAGCGGCTGATCCCGGAGGCTGAGTCCGGAGCGGAGTCGGTGCTGTCGGTCACTCGGAGCGGCCCAGCCCGCTGAACATGCCACAGTCGGATTAACGGCCGAGGATTTGTCCGCCACACATGCTGGTGGCCCGTCAGGTGCAGCGGCCATTCATCTCATTGCGCATGCGCGTTAAGTGCTCTTGAAGGAGCGGAGAGGCTGACAGACAGCAGAGCATCAGGTGTAATACCGAGTTTGACCGCTGAGTGAAGGCGGACGCAGAGTGGCGCTGTTTCCCCTGCTTTCTTTCTTTCCCCTTATTCTCCTCATCCATGCTCATTGAATCAGATCCTCATGACTACCAGGAAAAAAATATTTTCCAAGATGTTTTTTTGTTAAAATTCCCCAATCTTTATAAGGTCATTAGAATACTGAAAGCATTATTTTTGATTAATTTTTATGTTGCAGATTTCATATGTCCACTGAAGTGGCTGTTTAGTGTGTTGTGTTGTACTTTCAAAAGGAACAATAATTACTGAAGAAAACACTTTCATCAGGTTTTTTTTTTCAGGGGACCCCCTTTGGATTCCAGTCACAACTCCGAGGCTGAGAACCACTGCTTAAATTTGTACGACTGTTTTTTCACACTACAGTCAAAATGCACCGCAATAAACTATTGTGGAAAAATATGATGTTACTTGAAGTATGATACTATAGTATGACAGCACTGTACTTATCAACTGTGTTACTCTACTGTATGACACTACTGTCAGATTGTACTAGGTGGTTCTAAAGTGTGACTGTACTATAAGAAACTACAGTGTGACTCGAATTTGATTGGGTATTGCTATACATATTTCTGTATATGTATATATTTTTCAAATGTTCTATTGATCTTTAACCATTTCACTGCACATTGTACTGTGTATATTTGTGTATGTGATGAATAAAGATTATCTTATCTTATCTGGTCTTAAATTATGACTGTACTGTTTGATTGTATAGGCAGACTGTGATAGTTACTATACCACTATAAACTGCAGTGTGACTCTTCTGAATGATACTAAAGTATGACTCTTCTGTATATAATTATGGTAATACAGTGCTATATCGATAGTATAATCAGATTGTAGCGTGTGAAACTATGAAACCACGTCATAACTGTACAGTATGATGCTTAAGTGTGACTTCACTGAGTAATATTACAGTAAAACTGTACAGTATGAAACCACAGTATGACTGTATGTATTAAACCAGTGTACAGACAATTCTTCACATAATACTGAAATATGACAATACTGTATTTAACTATAGTCACACTGTACAGTGATGACTGTACTGTATAAAACTACAGTTTGACTTTTTGGATGTAACCTTGGTTTGACTGTACTGTATTAAAGTACAGTGTGACTCTTTCTGTGTGATACTATAGTCAGACTCTTTAGATGATACTGAAGTATTACTGTACTGTGTTCAACTACAGTCACACTGTACTGTAGTGATTGTACATAAAAAAACTACAGTCAGACTGTACTGTTTAACACTAGTGTTAATTGGTACAGTGTAATCATTACTGGTGTTGGTGTGGCTGTAACTCTGAAGTGTTCACCTGTTGATGCAGGAAGATGAATAAACTATTTTTTTACCTTTATCCTGAGTTTAACTTGCTGCTGAGAAGCCGAGGACAGACGTTTGGGGTCCATGATCCTGGGTAGTCCTGGATGGGTCCTGGTAGGTCTTGGAGGGTCCTGGATGGGTCCTGGGTAGTCCTGGGTGGGTTCTGTTTAGTCCTACAGGGTCCTGGTGGGTCTTGGAGGGTCCTGGAGTCGCAGTCAGACTGAGGACAGGAACGTTGTGGGTCTGATCAGCCTGCAGAGCACAGAGAGCTTTTGTCTTATTGTTTACTGTTGTACCAGGCTGAACACTGTGTGTGTGTGTGTGTGTGTGTGTGTGTGTGTGTGTGTGTGTGTGTGTGTGTGTGTGTGTGTGTAAGAAACAGATGTCTTATCACACAGTAGACTTTCTTGGCAGTAGAGAACAGATTTTCAGTTTTCAGTTTAACTGTAGAAAAAACAAACAACCTTTAACTTTCTGGAATAAGAGCGTCATAATTAATCTGATTAGACTTCATTTTCCTTTACACTTTAAGACTATTAAAGATAAATGAAAACTTTATTGTCTCAAACACACTTAAATGTTATTTAAGATAAATTAGAACTTTATTTACCTGTATCGGTAGAGAGGTTTTCTAAAGACGAAGATGTCAGATGATGATGTAGGATAAAAAATTACAGGATCATATAAACATATCAATCATCTTGTCCTCTGTTAACACTCAAAGGAGGAGGATTTAAACTCATCTCCTGCAGTGTCTCTCCCTCCTGCAGCCCTGTGGCTCCCCCCTGTGGAGGGTTCAGGCTGTGCTGCTGGGTGACACTCAGTGGGTCGTCCTTAATAATGAGTTACATTAACACAGGTTTATAAATACAACCATGTGATATTAAAAAAAGATAGATCAGAATTAGGATCATCCAATAATCTAATCATTGTTTCTCTATTTAGAGTGTTGTTCTTCAAGTGGCCACTGGAGGGCAGTTCAACACTGACTCAGCTGATCAGTTCAATCATCAACAGATCAATCAGATAACCAGATTAATCATAGTAATACAATCACATAAACAGTTCAACAAACATGTAATCACATTAATGGCTAAACAGTAATAATTGAGTCATATAAACAGTAAAGTAGTACTATAATTGTATTAAAAAAATTGAAGGATGATTATTTAAACATGTAAAAAGTTGAACAAACAAACAAAAAAGTAATAATATAAACAGTTACATAATAATAAGTTGATCATATAAAAAGTTTAAAAATAATTTAAAGCGTTAAAAAGTAAAATGATAATAGTAATAATATAATCATGAAAAATTTTAAGAATAATTTAATGAACAAACACTAAAATGAAGTTAATCATGTAAAGAGTTGAAGAAAAGTTAGTAAAACTTGCAAACATTGATATAATAATAATTTCATTATTAAAACAGGTATGAAATGAAGAGTTTTTGAACCGTTATTTAACTGTTTAATTGTATAAATAAAGAAAAAACTCCAAACTTTGGTTTTTGATGAAGTTATTCAGACTTTATCTGCTGTTATCAAACTCTGCTCAGTGACCTGCAGTAACCCCACTGTCCATCAGCTGCGTCCACTTCCGCTCGCTCAAACCGGAAACACGACTACAGTAATTTAAGAAAATAAAAGCCGTGAAGAAAGATGTATAATAAAAACTATAGATATGGATACTATTTCATATTTTTATGATTAAATTTCTGGAGTTAATTATTACTGTTATGCTTTTATTTATTTTTCCACTTATTTGACACTGCCTGTTTTATTACTAACTGTGAACCTGCAATAGTCTTGTCCACAATCTGGGTCTGTAAACAGCTGAAAACCTGGTCAAGATTTTTTTTTTACACTTATTCGTTCATTGTTTAGTATCCATCACCATTTATTTTTTTGGTAATAGTCAAAATAATACAACAAAAATAATGATTGTCAAGGTGGTGGAGTATTTAAATGTTGAGAAATGTACAAAATCTACTCAAATCCACTCTTGAAAACCTTTGAAGTACTCCATCCTGATCACTGTAATGTCTTGCACCTTTACCTGTTTTTCAGAATCAGTATCAGCTTTATTGCCAAGTATCTTTAAGAAGCATACAAGGGATACAACTTCCGTTTCAACCGTGCTCTTTTTGTTCAAAGACAAGTGTGAATAAGCACAAAATATCACATGTATATGAAAAAAACAAATATTAAGTAACTTAAAAAATAGAAAAAAGTAGAAATATTAGAAAAATAGAAACTTTGTACAACGGGAGGAAAGAAAACATATATACACATTTAAATAAAATAGCGCAATGAAAATGTGCAACAGAGAGAATATGCAGGAAAAATTTTTGATTTTTTTTTTTTTTTTTTTAAACTGTTAATCAGAGTGACCGCCCGTAGGAAGAAGCTACTCAACAAGCATCTCTTATCATTATAATTATATGATGTATAGTATAGTTAACATACACACAAGAAAAAATCCTCCCTGGACATGAAAAAAAATACTTTATTATTATTTTTTTTTTTAAATAACTTTTTAAGAAGTGGTCAGAAACTGATTAAACTTTCAAGAAAAATTGATTTGTATTATTTTAGTATTTGGCTTTAAACTTTACATTAGATTAAGTTTTCAATTTAGAAGTTAAATTGGATTTTCAAGCATTCTGAATTTATCTCCAGTTAAAAATGCAGTACTATTGGTTTTATTTTGAAAAGTCTGAGCGGATGCAGTGTGTGTAGTATTCGTGTGTTTTGACAGCAGTGAGTGTAGACCCGCAGCTGGAGCTCAGTCCGGGACAGATGCTGCTGAGTGGATCCGGAGGAGGAGACTACAGACAGGGCGGCTGACAGTCCGGACACCGGTCGGTGAGTGAGAAACTTTTTTCTTCAAACTTTTTTCACTTTATGATGATTTTCTGTTCACGGTCATGTCCTCAAAGAGCCGCAGCCTCAGGTGTTTTAATCAGAGCCAGGTGAGTCTGAGCGGAAGCAGCGGATCCACTTTTTCACTGATAAACTACAAAATATAAGACTTTAGTTCTTTTAATGTGGTTTAAACTGAGTCTGAGTGAGAACATCAGACTGTGAAACTCTGTAAGAAAAAACTTCAGAGAAAAGAGAAAAGCTCAACATGAAGTGATGAAAAGAAAGTTCTGGACTCAGCTTACAGACAGAAACGTATCTACATCGATGTGAGGCAGCGATGAGACGTGTTTGCATCAAAGAGATTAAAGTTTGAGTCCAAAAACAGAAGTTTGAGTAAAGTTTTAAAGTTTAAGACGCTGCAGTTCGCGTGTTCACCACATGGGGCGCTGTTCGGTGTATAAAAACTCAGATCCTTGTTTTCACCCAAAGTTTGACTCTTATATCAGATTTCTTCACAGAATGGAAGTAAAAATCAGATTTTTGATTAATCTCAGAGTCAGAGCTTCACCTGAAACACCTGAGAGGAAAAATTTACCCTGTTTGATCCTCACTTTTAGATCCACAGACCCCGAAACATCTGAGAAATCTCAGACTCAGAAATCATTTCAGAGGAGACATGAAAATAATTTCATCAGAGCTGAAGTGATCACATCAGTCTTAACCTTTGACCTCAGCACACACACACACACACACATCCACGAAAATTAGTTCAACACACACTCAGACGATTGATCCTGATCAAACAGCTGATCTCATCAAAGAAAGTGTGTGTGTGTGTGTGTGTGTGAAGTCCCTCCCCCTCAGTCATTATTCAGTGTTTCCTGTGAATGATGATGAGACGAGCGCCCGTCAGTAAGTGATGAGACGGAGGGGGGCTACGCATTAACACACACACACACACACACACACACACACACACACACACACACACACACACACGTTGGTCGTCTCCTCCTCAGCCTCATCGCTCTGATCATCTCACTTACATCAGTGTGTATGACATCACAGCCTCATGTCACCCCCCGAATGTGTGTGAGCTTTGAATCTGATGATATATATTTCTCACACACACACTTTCATGATACACTGTGCGCACGCAGCAGATCTGTGTGTAGATAAATGTGTGTGTGTAGATAAATGTGTGCGGGCTCAGCAGCTTCAGTATCAGCCCGCCCCTCCTCTCTCTGAGGAGAATATCTGCTGTGACCTTTGACCCTGGCACCTTTGAGCTGTGTGCTGGCTGACTGTAAGTGTGTGTGTGTAATTCTGTGTGTGTGTGTGTGTGTGTGTGTGTGTTCCTCAGAGCGAGCGGCGAGCATCATTCAGACGTGGAGCTGAGCAGGCATCAGAGATGTCTGTGAGCACACAGCTGGGCCTGCTGCTGTGGAAGAACCTGACGTACCGACGACGACAGACCGTAAGAGACGCTCTTTACTCCTCTCTGATTGGATGATTGCTTTTTTTTTTTATTCCTCTCTGATTGGTTGGTCACTCCTCTTTATTTGTCTGATACGGTGAGCTCCACTTCAGAGCTTTGTGACAGTCTAAGGAGAGAAACATCGAGACACGTTTAGTCTGAAATCTGAGAAACATCAGAGCTTTTTCAGCCGAGTGTGTGTGTGTGAGAGAGTGTGTATGAAGAGGATCGATTGTCATTTATTATGAATGAGTCCTAAGAATAAAGATGAGAGGCTGCTTCCTGTTTCAAACACACACACACACATTTACACTGTTTGTGTGCGTGTGTGTGTGTACTCTAAGTTAACGTGTGTGTTTGTGTTTTTCTCTCTTCCAGCTGCAGCTGCTGTTAGAAATCGTGTGGCCGCTCTTCATCTTCTTCATCCTCATCGCCGTCAGACTGAACTACCCTCCATACGAGCAGCATGAGTGTGAGTCCCCTTACACACACACACACACACACACACACACACATGCAGGTTTGTCCAGGTGTGTCCAGTTCAGAGAGGTTTTCTCCAGGTGTGTTGGTCAGAGCAGCCAGGTGCTGGATTGGAGTGTAATCACAGGTGAAGCAGAGGTAATCCTTACTGGTGTGTGATGTCATCAATCAGTCAGCGTCCTGATTGGCTCCTGATGAAAACGAGG
Source organism: Thalassoma bifasciatum (assembly GCA_008086565.1). Taxonomy (NCBI): domain Eukaryota; kingdom Metazoa; phylum Chordata; class Actinopteri; order Labriformes; family Labridae; genus Thalassoma; species Thalassoma bifasciatum. The sequence goes on from RPOG01001600.1 coordinate 6,927, forward strand.
AGTGATTGGTCGATGGTTGTATTGAATCGAAGTTGATTTCCTCTAAAGTCTCCAGGTGTTTATGACCCGTTATCTCCACCTGAGGAGTTGTAATCTCACCTGCTCAAGGTCACTGAGCTGCGTTCACCATCGATAACGTTCTGATGAGATACAGGGAGATACGCGCAAAATGTTTAGCTCTGTTATACTCCAGGAATAATACAGTAACTACACTTTAATTACAGTTATACTACAGTTATTAAACTTTATTTCTCTGGTTGTTCTTGAACAATTTCTGAATCAGAAATGGGTCAAAATGAAGAAAGTTTCTAATTTTAAAGGACAATCTCAGAGGAATCAGGATCCTGAATTCTGTCCTTAGTATGAGTGTGTGTGTGTGTGTGTGTGGTGAAAAGGAGCTGTCACTGTGAGCAGATTATACCTGGTTAGCTGTCACACCTGCTATCTACGTGCGTTTGATTTTAAGTGTCAGTAGGCTAATCAATCAAACTCAGATCTGCTGATCGCCGACGTGACGAGGTTTCCTCTACAACTTTCACTTCCACTGTGTGTGCGTGTGTTTGTGTGTGATTGCGTGTGTGTGTGCGCAGTGAGTCAGGCTCATGTGAGCGCTGCCTGTCCTAGCACGTCTCTGTGATCTAAATGTGAGCAACAGGTCTGAACTGGTCTCTGTCAGATTGTGACTCCAGGCGCCAAGTAAATGCAACATGTTCTTTAACATCAAAGTGTTCCTGCACTGTTCTACCTGAGCCTGTTCACACTGTTCTACCTGAGCCTGTTCACACTGTTCTACCTGACCCTGTTCACACTGTTCTACCTGACCCTGTTCACACTGTTCTACCTGACCCTGTTCACACTGTTTTACCTGACCCTGTTCACACTGTTCTACCTGACCCTATTCACACTGTTCTACCTGACCCCATTTATTCTGTTCTACCTGACTCTGTTCACACTGTTCTACCTGACCCTGTTCACACTGTTCTACCTGACCCTGTTCACACTGATCTACCTGACCCTGTTCACACTGATCTACCTGACCCTGTTCACACTGTTCTACCTGACCCAGTTCTTACTGCTCTGCCTGACCACATTGACACTTTCCTATCTGACCCTGTTGACACTGTTCTACCTCATACTGTCCTGGCTGTTCTACCTGACCCAGTTCACACTGTTCTACCTGACCTCATTTATTCTGTTCTACCTGACCCTGTTCTTACTGCCCTACCTTACCGTGTTCACACTGTTCTACCTGTCTCTGTGCACACTGTTCTACCGTTCTCTGTTCACACTGTTCTACCTGACCCTGTTCACACTGTTCTACCTGACCCTGTTCTTACTGTTCTACCTGACCCTGTTCACACTGTTCTACCTGACCCTGTTCACACTGTTCTACCTGACCCTGTTCACACTGTTCTACCTGACCAAGTTCACACTGTTCTACCTGACCCTGTTCACACTGTTCTACCTGACCCTGTTCACACTGTTATACCTGACCCTGTTCTTACTGTTCTACCTGTCCCTGTCCACACTGTTCTACTTGACCCTGTTCACACTGTTCTACTTCATACTGTCTTGGCTGTTCTACATGACCCTGTTCACACTGTTCTACCTGACCCTGTTCACACTGTTCTACTTGTCTCAGTTCACACTGTTCTACCTGTCTTTGTTCACACTGTTCTACCTGACCCTGTTCACACTTTTCTACCTGACCCTGTTCACACTGTTCTACCTGTCTCTATTCACACTGTTCTACCTGACCCTGTTTAAAACGATCTTCATGACACTGTCCTGGCTGTTCTACCTGAACCTGTTCACAATGTTCTACCTGTCCCCATTCACACTGTTCTACCTGTCCCTACCTGACCATGTTCACACTGTTCTGTGTGACCCTGTTCTGACTGCCCCACCTGACCATGTTGACACTGTTCTATCTGACCATGTTGACACTGTTCTACCTCATACTGTCCTGGCTGTTCTACCTGAACCTGTTCACACTGTTCTACCTGACCCTGTTCTTACTGTTCTTCCTTACCGTGTTCTCACTATTCTACCTGAGCCTGTTCACACTGTCCTACCTGACCCTGTTCACACTGTTCTACCTGACCCCATTTATTCTGTTCTAGCTGACCCTGTTCTGACTGCCCTACCTTACCCAGTTCATACTTCTTTCCAGACCCTGTTCACACTGCCCTACCTGACCCTGTTCACACTGTTCTACCTGACCCAGTTCTTACTGCCCAACCTGACCCCATTCACACTGCCATACCTGACCCTGTTCACACTGTTCTACCTGACCCAGTTCTTACTGCCCAACCTGACCCTGTTCACACTGTTCTACCTGACCCTGTTCACACTGATCTACCTGACCCTGTTCACACTGTTCTACCTGACCCTGTTCACACTGATCTACCTGACCCTGTTCACACTGTTCTACCTGACCCTGATCACATTGCCCTACCTGACCCTGTTCACACTGTTCTACCTGTTCTACCTGACCCTGTTCTGACTGCCCTACCTTACCCTGTTCATACTTCTTTCCAGACCCTGTTCACACTGTTCTACCTGACCCTGCTTGTATTGTTCAAACTGTTTTGGCTGTACTCCCCTTAACCTGTTTATTCTAGTCACAGTGCTCTTCCTTTCCTTTCTTTGGAAGTTCTACCCAACACTGTTCTCACAACTTAAACTGTTCTGGCTGCGCTTCCTTTCCCTCTTTAATACTGTTCCATCTGACTCTTTCCAGGCTGTCCTTCCTGACCCTTTTCACAATGTTTCACACAGTTCTACCTAACTCTGATTTGGTTGTTCTACCTGACCCTGTTCTCGCCGCTCATACTGTTCTTGCTGTTCATCCTGGCCCAGATTCACACTTTTACTTGACTCTTTTCACACTGGTCTACATGACCCTGATGGGCGACTGTGATTATCAATTACTCCACTGATGGTGAAAATACATAAGACAGGTCATTATAGATTGCAGTGTGTGTGTGTGTTTTGTGTGCATGCTATCTTATCATGTTTGGATTACAGAGTTTTGTTGGCAGTCTTAAAGGTTCTCTGATAGCAGTGTCTTCACTCTCTGAGGTTAAAAGTCACGCTGCTCTCTCTCTCTCTCTCTCTCTCTCTCTCTCTCTCTCTCTCTCTTTCTCTCTCTCTCTGTCTCTTACACTCTCACTCACTCATTTCTCTTTCTCTCTTTGATAATACTCAGCAATGTCAGGTTATCTTTCTGAGCAATTACTCCACAGGAGCAGATAATGTGACGATATCTGAACATCTCATCAAATCCTGACTCACACTATAACGCACACACACACACACACGTGCTCATACACACACACACACACACTCACACACACACATTCCTTCTTCACTATCAGGTTGAACTGAAATGATGTTGTTTAAAACTGTTAAGTGAAGCAGAAACAGTTTTTGGTGAAGCTGCAGTAACAAAAATAAAACACGAAGAGTCTGAAACAGTGAAAAGTTAAAGTGGTGTGTGTTGGTTTTTGTGTGATCAAAAACAAAATGAAAACATTTTTGCCAGGTGACTAAGAACTCCAGATGAAGCTCCCATGAGTCTTTGCAGCAAGTGTTTGATGAGAGTTATGTTTCTTTATATATAATTTCTAACTTCTTGTGTTTTTTAGGCCATTTTCCAAACAAGGCCATGCCATCAGCAGGCACGTTACCATGGATACAGGGAATCCTTTGCAACGCCAACAACCCATGTTTCAGGAACCCGACGCCAGGCGAGTCTCCGGGCGTCGTCGGAAACTTCAACGACTCGATGTAAGAATTTTAGGGTGCTTTTATTTTGAAAGAATGTCATATGTCTCACGTGACGGTCTTAAACTAACCCTGACAGTTTTTATCTGTGTAACTTTTTTCGTATTACACATTCAGCCGTCATCGTTTGTGTTTCTGGTGTTTTGTTTCACGCAAACTTTGTAACGTCTCTTCGTCTCTTCGCAGAATCTCTCGTCTGTTTTCGGACGCTAAGAAGATTCTGCTGTACAGTCAGAACGATAAAAACCTGGATGGATTCAAGGAGCTGGCCCAGGCCCTGCAGGCGCTGCAGAACAGCCAATCAGGTGAGAGATAGGTCACATGACCCAGACTGAGGGTTTCTGTAGAGGATCAGTGTTTCTGAGGATGTTAAGGACGCCATCAATGTCAGGTCTGATCTCAGTTTGGTTTTTGAGGTTTTCAGAGCTGGGCAGTTCTTGGTCGTCCTTTCTTTCTCTCGCTCTCTCTGTTGGTGGATTTTCAGCTTCATTGAACATGGAGAATTTTTCTTCTTTGTGTGTTAATTTGCTCTTTCATCTCTCTGCGGGGGGGCGTTCCTTTCCTCTACCTGCTCCGACCTGCCGGCTGCCCTCCTCCCTCTGACCCAGCTCAGCTTTTATTCTCTGTAATCACCTCACATCGCAGGAGAACAGCGAGCGGGGGCGGGGGGGGGCGAGCTGCGGCAGGTCTACCTGTTAGAGCGCTCTCAGGTGAGCTCACCTGATTCAGGGCAAACAGGAGCTGTTTGACAGGAGAGTTAAAGTCTGACACCAGGGACCAGAAAACTTAGACACAAACAAACCCAATACCAATGAAGTTGGGACGTTATGGAAAATGGAAATAAAAACAGAAAATAGTGATTTACAAATCTTCTTCAACCTGTATTCAATTATATCCACTACAAAGACAAGGTATTTATAGTTAAAACTGATAAACTTTATTATTTTTTTGCAAATATTCACTCATTTTGAATTTGATAGCCGCAACTCATTCCTAAAAAGCTTCGACAAGTTCAACAAAAGTCTGGTAAAGTTGATGAATGCTGAAAAAACAGCTGTTTGGATCATTCCACTGGTGAACAGGTTCATTAGAAACAGGTGAGTGTCATAATTGGGTATAAAAGGAGCAAAGATGAAGCCAGGTTCACCACTTTGTCAACAACTGCGTGAGCAAATAGTCCAACAGTTTAAGAACAATGTTTCTCAGCTTTGTCCAACTGCAGGAATTGATGGATTTCATCATCTACAGTCCATAATATCATCAAAAGATTCAGAGAATCTGGAGAAATCTCTGCACGTAAGCAGCAAGGCCCAAAACCAACATAGACTGGCCGTGACCTTTGACCCGAGTCCGCCGCGACGTAATTTTTGGGTGTAGTAACACATTTCCTATAATCGTGCACCCGAGTCCTTGTGAAGTCTTTTGGTAACAGTCAATTGTGTCAAGTAGTGATGTAGATGTTCACTGTCAAGTTTGAGATGGTACGTTTCTGTTTCAGTCTGTAGTTGTTGTGTGTGTTTGCGCGCCACCGGCTTCTCTGGGCCCGAGCTCATCTGAGATGGACTGAGGCAAAGTGGAAAAGTCTGCTGTGGTCTGACGAGTCCACATTGAAACTCTTTTTGGAAATCATGGACGTGGTGTCAAGTTCAAAAGCAGCATCTGTGATGGTATGGGGGTGTGTTAGTGCCCATGGCATCATGGGTAACTGTCCCAGTATCTGTGAAGGCAGCATTAATGCTGAAAGGTACAAACAGGTTTTGGAGCAACATCTGCTGCCATCCAAGACACTTTGTCTTTTTCAGGGACGTCCCTGATTATTTCAGCAAGACAATGAAACCAAGACACATTCTGCTCCTGTTACAACAGCGTGGCTCCGTAGTAGAAGAGTGCAGCTACTAGACTGACCTGCCTGCAGTCCAGACCTGTCTCCNAGAATCTGGAGAAATCTCTGCACGTAAGCAGCAAGGCCCAAAACCAACATTGAATGGCCGTGACCTTTGACCCCTCAGGCGGCGCTGCATTAAAAACCCACATCATTGTGTAAAGGATATTAGCACGTGGGCTCAGGAACACTTCAGAAAACCATTGTCAGTTAACACAGTTCATCACTACATCTACAAGTGACAGTTCAAACTCTACCATGCAAAGACAAAGTCAGACATCAACAACACACACAAACGCCGCCGCCGGCTTCTCTGGGCCCGAGCTCATCTGAGATGGACTGAGGCAAAGTGGAAAAGTCTGCTGTGGTCTGACGAGTCCACATTTAAACTCTTTTTGGAAATCATAGACGTGGTGTCAAGTTCAAAAGCAGCATCTGTGATGGTATGGGGCACACAATCACGGGTACCGTAGTACCCATTGACAGGGTCATAGACACTTCCGTCGTAATTACGACTTTCCATGTTTGTCCAAAACCTCGTTGTAGACGACGGTAGGTTCTGTGAAACAGAAAAAGTCCCTGCAGGGACTAATAAAGTCGTTCTGCTACTTTGGTTCACACATTCTGCTCCTGTTACAACAGTGTGGCTCCGTAGTAGAAGAGTGCAGCTACTAGACTGACCTGCCTGCAGTCCAGACCTGTCTCCTATTGAAAATGTGTGAAGTGCAAAATACAACAACAGAGACTTTGGGACTGTTGAGAAACTGAAGTTGTTCATCAACAAGAATGTGAAAGAATTCCAGCTCCAAAGCTTCAACAATCAGTGTCTTCAGTTCACAAACAAAACAAAACAAAGAACAACAAGTATCTTGTCTTTGTATTTGTATTCAATTGAATACAGGTTGAAGAGGATTGTATTCTGTTTTTATTCACGTTTTAAACAACAAATCTACAGGTGATGGACAGAAAGTCTAAACAGGAAAAAGTCTCCTGGATGGTTTTCAGAGTAATAGATTACTCTCTTTCCTCTTTCTCCCCTCTGTCTCGCTCTCTCGCTCTCTCTCCAAGTCTTGCTGGGAGTCGTTGAGTTCGTCTCAGCTGAACAAACTGTTTTAATCCAGAGACATGCAGAGACCTGGCACCAGATCTGGACTTGGACCTGAACCGGGTCACTTCAGGGGAAACTTCATACTCAGGCTCAGTCAGGTCTGAGCAGAGAGAGAGAAAAATAAAGATTCTTTTAGAGTTTTTCTGTGACGGTTCCTGTTTGTCCTGGTTCAGCCCTGGTGTGTTACAGTCTCAGGTTTTAGACTGGTCCTCTCGTTCTCTTGTGGTTGAAGGATTGTGGTTATTTCCTCTCAGAGGCTCCTGATTGGACCTGACGTGTCTCTCTGTCGGAGTCTGACTCCTCATTTGACCAATCACGTCACTGCGAGCTGCTGATGTCAGAAAGCTCAGCGGGAGGTCTAACCTGCAGCGAGTCTGCTCCCCTCTGACCTCCTCAGGTCTTTTTTCCCCTGAGAGGCCCCTGTACCTCAGCCTGTGACCCCCCCAAACCCCCCCAGTGTGTGCGTGTGAGGTCAGTGTGTGTTTCCTGATGCATCCAAACAGGAGTGTGTTCCTGAGTGTGTGTGTGTAAACAGCTCCTCATGTTCAGACCTGCAGCTCGGCGCTTTGACTCAGACGTGTCTCCTTCTGTCACGTCACAGCTGCAAGTCCGCACCTGTATAAAGAAAGGGGGGGGGGGGGTCAGGTGGGCCCAGGTATGCTTCCTCTCTGCCCACCTGAGACCCAGAGACCAGTGAGGACACGCAGGCTCACGCTTAGACCTGAAACAAAGTCCAGACTGAGACCTGGTCTGATCTGTAATGATGAGGAGGTGTTTGATTTCTTTAACATCCTGTTTCGTCTCCTCAGGGTTTAAGTTAAAGCACTTCCTGCGTGATGACGAGACACTGACATCATTCCTGAGAAACGCCACGCTTTCTGAAGACACCATCCAACAGATCACAGAGGCAGACGTAAACCTGGAGAGAGTAAGCACACGATCTGCACACGCTCTGCACACGCTAAGGCAGTGTTTCTCAACCTGTGGGCCGTGACCCCACATGGGGTCACCTGAAATGTTTCGTAAATGACAAAAGTTTATCATTCTGTTATCAAGTATTTTAGTATATTCAATATGTTGCTATTAAGTGTTAGAGTTTTATTTAGATACTTAATTATTAGGTATTTCAGTATTTTTAGTATTTTGTTATGAATTGTTGTAGTATTTTTAGTATTTGATTCTTAAACATTAAGGTATTCTGAGTATTTTATTGTTAAGTGTTTTAGTATTTGGTTTTATTTTTTTTAAAAGCAATTTGTTTTCTATTTTAATTTTCCTGAATTCAGTGTTTATAACAATAATAATACATTTTATTTAAAAAAGCGCCTTTCTGGACACTCAAGGTCATTTTACAATAACAAAATAATTAAAACAACAGGCACATGAGGCACATGTTTTAGCATTTCTAGAATCTCATGATGAAGTACTTTAATATTTTTAGTATTTTATTACTAACTATTTTGATTTATTTTAGTACTTTAGCACACATGCAATTTGTTTTCTATTTTCATTTCTCTAGATTCAGTATTTTTATTTGCCTTTAATTGTCCCTTGGGCTTAAATATCCTGATTAGGGAAAATACATTTGTTATTCCGTGCTCTAATTCTGGCCAGTTTGTATTTACAGCACCGTATAAAAACAGAAAAAAAAAGTTTCTGAGGTCCCTGTAAATTTTGTGATGTCAAAATGGGGTCACAGCCCAAAAAAGTTGAGAACCACTGCACTAAGTTATCAAACCTGCAATACTGGAACACCCCCTGACCTTTGACCCTTCTCTCTCTCAGGTGCTCCTCAAAGGTTTCGGGGTCCACCTGAGGGACTTATGCCCCAGAAAGGGAGGTAGGCGACGCCTGGAGGAGTTTGTTCTGATCGCAGACCCTCAGGTGTCCGCGCAGCTGCAGGAAGTTCTCTGTCAAGCCCCGCCCACCTGGTTAAACCACGCTGAGGAGCTTTTCATGAGCAACCTGGACTTTCTGAAACCCATCCAGGTAAAGCTACACACACACACACCTGCAGATATTTTTAATCACATGACTTAGCTCTGGAATTATTTATCAGAGTGGTTTAAACATGAGTCATGTTGCAGTCTCTGCCAGTTTTGATAGCACTGTCTCTTTAAGAAGGCAGGGTTAGGAACGCTGTATCTGATTGGTCAAACTCCCAGGGAGCCAGTCTGCTTCTCATTTCTTTAATTTGTCTACAAAAAACTCATCCCTAAAGTCTGGTTTAAATTTCTCAATAAAAAAAACACACAGCTTCTCCTCCAAATAAAAGGACAACAACAGTTGGGCTCCGTTTTTTAGGGTGTACCTACACACAGACTCATTTCTTACATGTGTAACTACAGTCAGACTCAGGGTCCGAGTGAATAAAGTTGGTTCAGTGTGTTTTTACAAACAACAGTTGGACCTAATGGGTGAGTGTGTAACTACAGTCAGACTCAGTGTGTTATCGTCTAAGAGTGTTAAATTTCAGTGTGTAATTGAATAACTATGGTCAGACTCAGTGTATTAGTGTATAACTACAGTCGGACCCTGTTTGTGAGTATATTACTACAGTGAGATCTACTTTTTGAGTATATTACTACAATCAGACTCAGTGTGTTATTGTCTAGAAGTGTTAAATCACAGTGTATTCGTGTATAACTTCAGTCAGACTCAGTTTGTGAGTGTTGTACTATGGTCAAACTAAATGTATTAGTGTAGAACTACAGTCAGCTTTAGTTCCAGAATGTATTTTTACAATCAGACTTAGTGTATAAGTATGTAACTACAATCAGACTCAGTGTATTAGTGTATAACTACAGTCACACACAGTTTGTTAACTACAATAAGACATTTTTTGTTAGTGTTAAGTACAGTCTGACCTAGTTAATGTACACCTACAGTCAGACTCACTGTATTAGTGTGTAACTACAATCAGACCTAGTGTGTTGGTGTAAAACTACAGTCACACACAGTTTGATTATGGTAACTACAGCCTGACTCAGGTTGTTAGAGAATAACTACAGTCATTCTTTGTGTTTACTACAATCAGAGTTCAATTTCTAGTGTTGAATATTATCAGACCCAGTTAGTGTCAAATACAGTCAGACTTAGTTTGTGTTAAATACAGTCAGACTTACTAAGTGTCAAATACAGTCAAACCTAGTTAATGTTAAACACAGTCAGACTTAGTTGGTGTAAACTTCAGTCAGACTCAGTGTTAAATACAGTCAGACTTACTTAGTGTTAAATACAGTCAGACTTACTTAGTGTTAAATACAGTCAGACTTAGTTAATGTGAAATACAGTCAGACTTACTTAGTGTTAAATACAGTCAGACTTAGTTAATGTGAAATACAGTCAGACTTACTTAGTGTTAAATACAGTCAGACTTAGTTAATGTTAAATACTGTCAGACTTAGTGTTAAATACAGTCAGACTTAGTTAGTGTGAAATACAGTCAGAATTGTTTAGTGTAAACTTCAGTCAGGCTCAGTCAGTTAGTGTGTAACTGTACAGTCAGTCTGACTGTAGCTGGAGGCATTAACTTTGTTCTTCCCTCTGAGAGTTTTTTTCTTCCTCCCAGTGTTCAGGTAACACCCATTGAAGGTGTTCAGGGTGTGTATACAGAGGGTTTGACTGAGATTTCTCTGTAATCCTTGTGTGTGTGTGTGTGTGTGTGAGAGTGAGTGTGTGTGGGAGGAGGCGTGTCTCGGCCTGTCTCTTACAGTCTCAGTTTTCGTAGCCTGGAGACGTGTTTGGAGGTTTGAAAGCGAGCTGCGTGTCAGCGAGGCCTCGTTCCTTTGTGTGCAGAAAATCTACGATGTGCTGAGGGACTGTGAGAACCCCACAGAGCCAGAGCGGACCCCCAGTTTGTCCTCAGACAGGGTCCTCTGAGCCGTGTGTGGGGGGGTCAGACAGTTTAACGCTGCTTTCACCATGAACCGTGTTTCTGTGTCTCTCAGAGGGACGTCAGGTCCGACCCAGAGGCCGTCCAACAGGTCGCCAGGGCAACCAACAACCTCCTGGATAACCTGGGCTCACTGGCTGTGGAGGTAAGAGTTACACCTGACCCCCCACCCCCACCATGTCATCAAACCAAGCCAAAGATCCCATAGAGCTCAGTGTTAATATAAACTGCAGTTCCCTGAGTGTCCACTAGTCTGTCTGCATGAGTCTATATTCCAGCTACTGTCTCTTTAAGAGCATTAAACCCTTTAACTACCTGCACATTTTAAGTCACTATATTTCAATCTAACAATCTCTACCATTTAGTAAAAGTATGCAATGGCTCTTGGGTCTTTTTTTAATAGCACAACAACTGTCGAGTTATTGAGATGGCATATTCAAGGCTTACAAAAGTGTCAGTTATGCACTTTTTCTTTTATTTATTTTTTCATGCAAAATGAATGTTTTGCACAGCAGCATTCAATCACAGTAAAAAAATGAATGTGGGCATCATTAGTTATCTATGGAAGCCTGTTTCCACCAGTTGAAAAAAAAAAAAAGTTGCTTTGCTTGATTTTTTTGGCCCATATTTAATCAAAATTTTGACTTCTTGACTCCAAATGCCAACTTTTTGACTCAAATTTGGACCTGATATAGGCAAAAAGCCTTAGCAAATCAAGCTTTTCTTTGTTGTTTTTTTTCAACTAGAAGAAAAAGGCTTCAATAGTTATCGCACTTTGGTCAAGATGAAAAATTGGCATCATTACATGCAATATTTCCCTTGGTTGAAATATTATTGCTCAATATTTGTTGCATACTTACAGAAATCAAAACTACTAGATATTTATGAGAAATTAATTTCTTTCAAAATAAGCATTCTAAGTATTTATTCTTTTTCTCTTGGTGGGGTAGTTAAAGGGTTAAAACACTCAGAAACTCAGCTTTTTGGAAACTAACAGTCCAGAATGTTCCCCCAAAGATAAAAAAGCAGGAAATTTCTGATTGGTTGGTGTTAATTAATGAAAAGCTTCACCAATCAGTGATGTCACAGATTGAGTCAAACTTCTGAGACGCCCTCAGTGTCTCTCAGGGTCTCTGGGATTTAGAGGGTCTCTCTAAGTGTCTTTAAGGTTTTTTCTGAGTCTTTAAGGTTTTTCTGAGTCTTTTGGGTTTTTCTGAGTCTTTAAGGTTCCTTTGGGTCTCTGAGGTCCTGGTGAGGACAGATACAGCTGAGCAAAGACACTCAGCAGGTTTTGTCTTCGCTCTGAACAAACAGCAAACAGAGACGTGGAGTTCAGAGTCACACAGGGCTCTGCAGCTGATCACACACACACATTCACACTCACACACACACACACACACACATATATATGCATAAACTGTAGATATATGGAAACTTACTTTATGTCCAAGTTTGGGTCTTGAACTCGGACCAGGACCACATGAGACCGTCTCTCTCTCTCTCCCTCTCTCTTGGGGACAGTTGAGGTGAATTTCAGGGTAAAGTTCACTCTGATTGACCCACTTTTTTGTTTTTCACTCCGAGGTTAAAACACACACGGACACACACACACACGGATCCTGCCTGACTCAGCATCTACATTAACTATACACACAGTCACATGCCTCCAATTAAGTGTGTGTGTGTTCTGCTGGTTCTCCTACTTTAAACTCTTTCTGTTTTTTTGTCTGTCTTTGGAGACTGAAGAACAGAATCTAAGCTCAGATGTTAAATTGTAACTGTCTTACATTTTAAAAAGAAAACACACACGCAGGATTTGTCTCTTATCTCTCCCCCTCTCTCACACACACACACACACACTCCTTTTGCTTTTAAAATAAATCCTCCGAACATTTCTCAGGACTTATGCGAAGGTCCTTTACTTTAAGAGGTGTGGTTGGTTTTAGGAAGGGAATAAAGAAACCAGCAGCTGGCAGAAGATCCTTTTATTTTGAAGTCTTTGTTTCACTTCCTGTGATGATAAAACTCCTCAGGATGACGCTCTGACCTATTGGTGTGCTGACACACACACCTGTACACACCTGTGGAGAGCTGCTGCAGGATGAAAAGACTTACTGCAGACAGGAGGACATGATGCAGTCAGTGTTTTTTTTTTTTTTTTAACTGGGTGAAAGTTCATCAGTGAGTCCTCATCAGCCCTTACAGAGTTAAAGCTATTAAAAACAGCAGACTGGTCCTTTACACGAGTCACCTTTCCCTCACATTCGCTCTGAGACGGTTTCACTTCTGCTGCCGGAGTAACCGTCAGTAACCTCAGGCTCTTCCTCTTCCTCCTGAAGCTGCAGGAAACATGTGACCCCTCCTCCTCCTCCTCCTCCTCCTCTGAGTCCTGCTGGAGTTACTGGAGTTCATCAGTGCTGACTGAGCAGAAAAACCTCCACATGAATCACACAGAGCCAGCTGTTTGTGTCGCCACAGCTCCGCACACCAACAACATCACTGAGACTTTATCAGGGCTTTGATAACTCACAGCTTCTCCGACACATCACTTTGATTTACTGACGCCTCTTTTCGACTGTGTAAACTACCATAAACAAACTCTGAGGACACAGTAAACACACATGTAGAAGACACTGAGCGTGTTCTGTAAACAAACTGTAAACACAATGAACACAAACCATAAACAGACTGTAAAACCTTTGTCAACTACCATAAACTTGCAATAAAAACGGTGTTAAAATACTCTAAAGACAATCAAAAAGGCATCATGAGGACACAGTAACGACATGATTTACATACAGTTAAAAAACTATAAACTAATAATAACATACACACATGCTGTACACACACTCTTAACAAAATATCAACAAACAGAAAACACAGGAAACTCAATAACCAACTGTTAGCACACAAAATAAACTTTAAATGCTGCAAAAACTTGGTTAAAAACTATAAACAATGTAAACCTGTAAAAAAATGTTCTATTGTTGACACTGAAAACACACCAACAAACTGTAAACACTGTTAACAAACTGTAAAAAACTGTAAACATACTATTAACAAACTCTGAACAGTAACTGTAAACACTATTAACAAACTATAAACACTGTTAACAAACTGTAAAAAAACTGAAACCTACTATTAACAAACCATTAACATAGTTTATTAACTTTAAACACATTGTTTTAACACTGTCAAAACACTACAAACACACAGTTTATTAGCTGTAAACAAACTGTAAACACTATGTAAAGACTATTAGCACAATGTAAACACATCAAACTGTATACAAACAGTTAAAATAATGTAATAAAAAGTTCTATTGTAAACACACCAACAAACTGTTAACACTGTTAATGAACTGCAAGAAAACTGAAACATGCTATTAACAAACTATGAACATAGTTTATAAACTGTTAAAACACTGTCAACAAACTACAAACACATTGTTTGTGAGCTGTAAACAAACTGTAAACACAATATTAAGACTTGGTTTAAAACTTGTCACGACGTAAACACAACATCAAATTGTAAAAAAAAACGTTTCTATTGAAAACACACTGAAAACACACCAACAAAGTTTAAAAACACTGTCAAAAAACTGTAGACACACTATTTATTATCTGTAAACACACTTTCCACATTATGTAGACACAACATCAAACTGTAAACGTACTGTCAAAAAACTGTTTACACCGACAACTATAAACACACTTAAAACACACTGTGACAAACTGTAAACCCTTTTTTAATAAACTATAAAAACTCTGTTTATTAACTTTAAACACACTGTTAACAAACTACAAATACAGTTTATACGATGTAAACACACATTTAACACCAACAAACTGAAAACACACTGTTAATTAACTATAAAAACACTGTTTATAAATTTTAATTACACCATAAGAAGTGAAATCCCATGTTGAACCAGGCTGTAAACAGTTTTTTGTGCTGTAAAAATCAACTTTTTGAATGGGTGTGTATGTGGTTTCTGCTGTTTCTGCCGAATGCCTCTAGTGGTCACATGAGGAACTGCAGGTTTTTAGCCTTTTCTGCCTCATCTGCACTGGAGGGTCCCAGGTTTCCCCTGAGTTTAGACCAGATCAGACGTGTGTGGGTGACGAGCATCTCCTCTCTCTCTCTCTCTCTCTCTCTCTCTCTCTCTCAGCTGGCAGGTATGAAGAGCTGGATCGACCTGAGGAACGAGATCGTGTTCCTGACCCAGAACGCCACCTCGTCCCCCAGCACCATGTACCAGGCGGTGTCCAGGATCGTGTGCGGACACCCGGAGGGCGGCGGTCTGCAGATCAAGTCCCTGAACTGGTACGAGGACAGTAACTACAAGGCTCTGTTTGGAAACCACAACAGCAGCGAGGACGAGCCCACGGCGCACTACGACAACACCACCAGTGAGTCCACGTACTGGAAGGGGGGGGGGGTTATACTGGAATATCAGCGGAGCTAACAAGTGTGTGTGTGTGTGTGTTTCCACCTCAGCTCCCTTCTGTAACAGTCTGGTCAGGAGCATGGACTCTAACCCCATGTCCCGGATGATCTGGACCGCCGTGAAGCCGCTGCTGCTGGGAAAGATCCTCTACACCCCCCACACCCCCGCCACAGCCCGGGTCATCCACGAGGTCTCACATCACTTCCTGTCTCAGACCATTTACCTGCCAATCTCACCTGTTTCTCTGACTCATCTCACCTGTCTGTCTGTCTGTGTCTGTGCTGCGTTCAGGTGAACCGGACCTTCCAGGAGCTCGGTGTGTTCAGGGACCTGGGCGGGATGTGGGAGGAAATGAGACCCAAAGTCTGGAACTTCATGGAGAACAGCGAGCAAATGGATCTATTCAGGGTAAAGAGGCTCCGCCCACCAGCGCACCTGTGCAGGTGTCTCCTGATCTAATTGGGATTTTTCTGGCAGATATAAAGATTTTAATTTGTTTTTCTTCAAATTAAGCTTCAATGAAGTTTTTCGCGATGTGCAGAAACATTTACAAACTTAAATCAAACCATTGAAGCATCAAAAGCTTTTACTCTCATAAAAGGATGAAAACTTATCGTAAGAATTGTTTCTAACTTTAACATAAAACGTAAATATTTCAAGATAAAAAGTGGAAATTTTGAGAAATAAAGACAACAGTCTGAGATAAAAAGTCAAAATTTTTAGATAAATATTCTAAGTTTTTAGAAATCAATTTAACACATTGTGAAAAAAAGTCAAAACTTTCACATTTAAGGTTAAAATTTTAAGGTAAAGACAAAAGTCTAAGAGATAAAATGTTAATATTTTGAAATAAAGGCAGTTTTTGAGATGAAAAGTTGAAATTTTGACATGAAAAGTCAAAATTCTAAGATTTAAGTTGAAATTAAGAGAAATTCAGACAAAATTAGTAGATAAAAGGCAAATATTTTTAGATAAATACTTGAAATAGGACGTTCCTAACACCTCCACTGAATCAGACCTTTAAGTAAAGTTATTATTTCCAAACAGCACTTTTTAACTGTAATTTTAGATAAAACAACTGAAGAATAAAAGAGCCGTCTTTGAATCTTAACTTTTAAAAATGTTGTGCAAAATATTTTTGATTGTGTTAAGTAAAGGAGAAATAAAATACAAAGCAATAAAAACCCCAAAATAAATAAATGATAATAAAACAAAATTCAACAACCCCGGAGGAAAAAAGGATGTTGGGTGAAAATAAGCTGAGAAAAAAGATCTTGGATCAGCAAAAAAATGAATAAAAAATGCAGCTTTGACGATCACATGATCACAATGTCTCAAATTGCGATTTTGGTCAGAAAAGGATAAATTGTTCAGCTCTACTGTAACTGTTTGAATCTTTACTGAGCTGTTACTGCCCCCTGGTGGTGACGCAGAGTTTAACCTGGGATTTAAAATCTCTGAATGACCTCAGGTTCCTCTTGTTTCTCAGGTAAGTCAAACACACCTGTGTGAAATTAAAAGTGTTTCCTGTGTTTCAGACTCTGCTGAAGAACAACGTCACAGCCAGATTATTCCACGCTCAGCTCAGTAACACCGGCTGGACCGTCGACGACGTCTCGTACTTCCTGTCCAAGAAGGTGGAGGATCCCCGAGCCGCCGCCGGCCGCCTCACCTGGAGGGAGGTGTTCAACGAGACGGACCAGGCCATCATGAGCATCTCCCGCTTCATGGAGGTCAGACTGTGAAAGATCTACGAGTTTAAATGTGTTTGTCTCAGACGGTTAAAGGTTTATCAATCAAACTGATGCTGCTTCACACACAAACTGAGTGTGTTTTCTTCTAGAGTGTGTTTAAAGCCATTTTGAGCTTTTCCTGCTTCATTTAGTTCAGTCTGTGAAAAGACTCAGAGCTACAGGTGTTTGTTTTGGGAGGTTTTTTTTTCAGAAGTCATTTTTATTATTCAGAGTGTGTTTGCTTCAAGAAAGTGTTAAAGTCTAGAACATGTTTGTTTCTGGAGTGTGTGATTGTTTTTTTGGAGGATTTGTTTCTGGAGTCTTTGTTGTTTATGAAGTGTGTTTGTTTCTGGAGTGTATGTTTTTTTTCTGGAGTGTTTTTTGTCTCTGCTGACATGTTTTTTTCTGGGGTTTTTGTTGTTTCTGGAGTGTGTGTTTTCTCTGGAGTGTGTTTGCTTCTAGATTGTGTTAAAGTCTGGAACACATTTTTTTCTGGAGTGTGTGTTTTTTCTCAAGTGGTTTCTTCAGTGTTTGTTTGTTTCTTGAGTGTATGTTGTTTTTCTAGATTGTGTTAAAGTCTGGAACACATTTTTTTTCTGGAGTGTGTGTTTTTTCTAAAGTGGTTTTTTTTTTCAGAGTATATTTGTTTCTTCATTGTGTGTTTTTCTGTAGAGTTGTGTCTCGAGTGTGTGTTGTTTTGTGGGTCGTGTTTTTTTCTGGAGTGTTTTTGTTTGTTTCTGGAGTGCATGTTTTCTCTGGAGTGTGTTAGCTGCTAGATTGTGTTAAAGTCGCAAATACATTCGATTCTGAAGTCTCTATTTTTTCTAAAGTGTTTTTTTTTCAGAGTGTGTTTGTTTCTTCATTGTGTGTTTGTTTCTTGAGTGTATGTTGTTTTCTGGGTTGTGTTTGTTTCTTGAGTGTGTGATTTTTTTGTGTAGTGTTTGTTCTGGAGTTAATTTTGTTGCTGGTCACGTGTTGTTTCTGGAGTGTGTGTTTTTTCTAGAATGTGTTTGATTCCAGTGTGTGTGTGTTTTTCCTGTGTGTGTTTGTTTCCAGAGTGAATTATATTTCTGGGGTGATTTCATTTCTGAAGTGGGGCTTTTTTCTGGAGTGTGTTTACTTCCAGATTGTGTTTAAGTCTGGAACTTGTTTCTGGAGTGTGTGTTTTTTCTTAAGTGTTTATTTTGTTTCTCTGTAATGTGTTATTTGTTTCTGGAGTGTCTGTTGTTTTCTGAGTTTGTGTGATTTTTCTGGAGTGTTTGTTTCTGAAGCCTTTGTTATTTTTGGAGTGTTTTTTGTTTCTAGAGTGTGTTTAAATCTCGAACGTTTGATTCCAGTGTGTGTGTTTTTCCTGTGTGTGTTTGTTTCTGGAGTGTGTGTTATTTCTTGGGTGTTTTCATTTCTGAAGTGAGACTTTTCTTTGGAGTGTGTTTGATTTTTTTAGAGTTTTTTAATCCAGGACATTTTTTATTCCCAGTGTGTGTTTTTTCTGAAGTGCTTTTGTTTCTAGAGAGTGTTTGAGTCTGGCTCGTATTTGTGTGTTAAAAGTGTTTCTTTTTGAAAAGTGTTTTTGTCGTGAGTCTACGTTGTTTCTGGAGTGTTTGTTTCTAGATTGTGTTTAAATCCTGAACATGTTTGATTCCAGAGTGTTTTTCCTAAGTGTGTTAGTTTCTAGAGTGTGTCTTATCTCTAGGGTGATTTCATTTTTGAAGTGAGACTTTTCTCTGGAGTGTGTTTGATTCTTGAGAGTGTTTCAGTCCAGAACATTTTTTATTTGTAGAGAGTGTTTGGGACCGGTGTGTGTTTGTGTCGTAAGTGTGTTTGTTTTTGGGTTGTTTCCGTTTCTGGAGTTTTATCTCTGTCTGGACTCTGGAGTGTTTTTGTTTTGTTTGTTTGTCTTGTGTCTCATGTGCGAGTTTAAGTATTTGAGTCTTGAGCTAGTTTGAAAATGATTCCTAGGGTCAGACTTTTGGTTTGCTGAGTTTTTTAAATTTTCTGAGAATTTTTTTACATTGTAAGTTTTTTTGGAGGCATGATCACCTGTAGAGTCAGTTATCATAGGTGGATGCGAATCACTGATCTTAAATATGTGTGTGTGTTTTCAGTGTGTGAACCTGGACAAACTGGAGCCGGTCTCCAGTGAGGAGCGGATGGTGAACCAGTCCATGCTGCTGCTGGAGGACAGGAAGTTCTGGGCCGGGATCGTTTTCCCGGACGTGGACCCAAACGCCACGGAGCTTCCTGCCAAACTCAACTACAAGATCCGCATGGACATCGACAACGTGGAGCGCACCAACAAGATCAAAGACGCGTGAGGACACACACACACACAAAAACACACACACACACACACAGATATGTAAGACTGAGAGATAAACATATGAGATTTGTGTGTTTGTTTACAGTAATTACGAAGACTAAAGTTAAGATCATTACCTATGAAGTCTTTTCCTCATATATCTTGTTGTTTTTTTCCATCACTCAGTCTGAAAATGTTGGAAATGTTCTGTAATTTTTAACAGATTTTTCCTGTTTTCCAACAAAACAACAAAATACCAGTAGATTTACAGATATTTTCCATCATTTTAGGTTTTACGCTTTACTCTTAACTCTAAGTGTAACAAGATTTTCCTGGACTCATTCAAGTAACAACAACATGAACAAATAATAACAAGTGCAATAATATAATATTCCAACAATATTCCATACCTATCTCATCATGTATATACCACACATTTTAATTAGAGTGTACATACTGAATATTCTAGACTATATTTTATTTATTTTTTTATTACTTCTTTTCTTTTTTTCCCGGTAATTTCATGAATAATCTTTTTTTAATGCTTTGAGAAACATTTTAACTCTCTTTCATCCATTTTAACACTGAATAATTTACAGTTATTACGCTGTTTTACCCTCAAATGTTTGTCTATATGTTTTTTTTTTCAAATATATATGTTTGGAAAAAGAATTGAAAGCCTTTTTTCAGGCCCTAAGAAGAATAAAAATATCCTGACACAGGCTAATATGAATTTCCACCACATGAACCATTGAATTTAGGAGTAAATAACTTTTAAATAGGTGTCCACTGTAGTGACCACAGGGTTAAATTAATACCGTTTTATGTTGAATGCTCAGTTACAAATATTTGAAGAAAAAAAAGGAAATTTTTTTTTCATGGCTTAAGACGAATAAAAACACTCAAGGGAAAAATCCTGACACTGACTTTTAAAATTCATGCATCAGAGGGTTAAAATGTAGAATTATAAGAAATTAACTTCAATACATTACATTATTGTTGTTTATTTTAAAGGTAATTTAACACATTTTTTCATGCTCAAATTCATAAAAGAGTCAGAGTTAGTTAAGCTGAGCTTCATCGTCATTGGGTCCAAACTGATCAACGTTTGTCTCCTCAGGTACTGGGACCCGGGTCCTCGTGCCGACCCCTTTGAGGACATGCGGTACCTCTGGGGCGGGTTCACGTACCTGCAGGACGTCATTGAGCAAGGCATCATCAGAGCGGTGACGGGCACCAAGGAGAAAACGGGCGTTTACATCCAGCAGATGCCGTACCCGTGTTACGTGGACGACATGTAAGATCTGACACAGCTGAGATTAAGTTTCTGTCTCTGGTTCTGGTTCTGACTCTCTCCCTCTCTCTGTCTGTCTGACTCAGATTCCTGCGCGTGATGAGCCGCTCCATGCCGCTCTTCATGACTCTGGCGTGGATGTACTCGGTGGCGATCATCCTGAAGAGCGTGGTGTACGAGAAGGAGGCGCGTCTGAAGGAGACCATGAGGATTATGGGTCTGAATAACGGCATCCTGTGGTTCAGCTGGTTCATCAGCTGCTTGATCCCGCTGCTGGTCAGCGCCGGGCTGCTGGTGCTGCTGCTCAAGGTGTGACATCACTGTGACATCACTCAGCCTCACATTCGTCTCTTGTTTTTGGGCCATTTATGAGACTTTTTTGAGATGTTCAAGCAACAAAAACATGAACAAATAATAACAAGTGCAATAATCACCTATAATTATGTCAGTGCAATATTCCACATCTCATCATGTATATACCACACATTTTAATTAGACTGTACATACTTAATATTTTATTCTATATTTTATTTTATTCGGCATTTTTATGCTTAGATTTCAATTTTTGGGTAAGACACATATTTATTTTTGCACTTTCTTATATTTCTAACACTTTCTGAATGGGATTAACTGTATACTAAAAAAGCAATTTCCCCTAAGGTATCAATAAAGTTTTCTGATTCTGATTAAATTACAGTAAATCATCCATACTGTTAGATTACATTTATTCTGTTTACTGTATTTGTACATCTTTAACTGTAATTTCAAACACAATTTTGTGTATTTTTACAGGTTTATTACCATTGTTGCTGTTTTTCGTCACTATTTTCACAATTTTTTGCTGATTTCTAAATTTTTTTGAGTTCCCTCCAAAATATTCTCGCTAATTTTTGTTGCTTTTTGGCCATTTTTGTCACTTTCTGATAATTTTTGCTACTTTTTGAGTATTTTCAGGTTCTATCCAAATTTAAATTCCAATTGTCCGTCGTTTTTTTTGGCAATTTTCACTACCTCAAACTAATTTTTTTATCTACTCTTTGCTGTTTTTGTCTCTTTTTACTTCTTAGATTTTTTCTTTTGTAAAGGTAGTTTTTTTAACAGTGTGTCTTTTTGGTTGAGTAACTTCGGTGTAGAACAGAAAACATCTGCTGCAAATAATGTATCTGATATACTGACACATTTCGGGTTATAAAAATATTGCACTGTCACTTTCACTATTTCACTTTTCTCTCCTTTTTTTTTTTCTTTTGGACAATTTTTCGATACTTTCTCACTTTTTTTCCAGATTCACTCCCAATTTTTGGCCAGTTTTTCTGTTTTTTGTCCAGTTTTGAACCATTTCTTGCATCAAACTGATTATTTTACAAGTTTAATCCCAATTTTCTTGCCACTTTTGTAGACTTGGCCATTTGACCTCTTTTCACAGTTTTTGTCATTTTTCACCATTTTTGTGTCTTTCTGAATTTTTCAAAAAAGTTTCCTTCAATGTTTTTTTGTTGCTTTTGGCCCATTTCTGACAATTTTCACTTTTTTGCTACTTTTTGAGTATTTCCAGGTTTTATCCCAATTTAAGTTCCAATTTTGCCCATTTTTGCAAACTTTCAACACTTCTCACTTCTTTTTTTTACAACTCTTGGGCCACTTTTTGTTACCTTCTCACTATTTTCCAGGCTCTCTCCCATTTTTCTTGACAACTGTTTGCCCATTTTTGACATTTTTCACTCTTTTTTTTTACCACTTTTCGGGCCATTTTTTTGCACAAAACTGACAAATTGCAAGTTAAAACCCAAATTTCTCACCATTTTCGTTGACTTGGCCATTCTAGCCACTTTTCACTGTTTTTGACACTTTTTTTAACCATTTTTTCAACTTTCTGAATTTTTGAAAAAAGTTTAGTCCAAAATTTTGTTGCTTTTTGCCCATTTTGACACTTTCCACTTCTTTTTTGCCACTTTTAGACCATTATTTGTTACCTTCTCACTATTTTCCAGGTTCACCCCTATTTTTTTTGCAAGTTTTCCTTTTTGTTTTGTCCATTTTTGCCACTTTTAGACCTTTTCTTGCAACAAACGGAGTATTTTCCAAGTTTAATCTCAACTTTCTTTCCATTTTTGGGCAATTTATGACACTTTTCACTGTTTTCAGCATTTTTGCCACTTTCTGATTTTTTTTAAAGTTTCCTCCAGAATATTCTTTCTAATTTTTGTTGCTTTTTGGGCATTGTTATTGCTACTTTTTGAGTATTTCCAAGGTTATATTCCAATTTAAATGCCAATTTTCACTACCTCAGACTAAGTCTTATTTCTACTCTTTGCTGTTTTTATCTCTTTTTATCACTTACATTGTTTCTTTTGGAATAACAGTTTGTCTCTTTGGTTGAGTAACTTTGGTGTAGAACAGAAAACATCTGCTGCAAATAATGTAGCTGATATTTTGACATATTTCGGGTTATAAAAATATTGCACTTTCTGCGATTAGAATATTTCAATTTAATCTAATTTGCGATGAACTGACTCGTCTCTTGACTTGGTTTTAAACTTTCTCTCTTGTTTCTCTCTGGTTCAGCAAGGAAACCTTCTTCCCTACAGCGACCCTGGCGTGGTTTTCCTCTTCCTGGGCTCCTTCGCCGTGGTCACCATCATGCAGTGCTTCCTCCTCAGCACGGCGTTTGCTCGTGCGAACCTGGCGGCGGCGTGCGGCGGGATCATCTACTTCACCTTGTACCTTCCTTACGTCCTCTGCGTGGCCTGGCAGGACTACATCGGCTTCGGCGCCAAAGTGTTCGCTGTGAGACTCTGCTCTGTGACAGGTTGTTGTTCTGATGCTGTGCTGTGATTGGACAGAGTGAGTCACGTGGTTTCCCTCCCCCCCCACAGAGCCTCCTGTCCCCCGTGGCGTTTGGGTTTGGCTGCGAGTACTTCGCTCTGTTCGAGGAGCAGGGCGTGGGGATCCAGTGGAAGAACCTGTTGTCCAGTCCGCTGGAGGAAGACGACTTCAGCCTGCGAACCGCCATCCTCCTCATGTACGTGGACTCCTTCCTGTACGGACTCCTCACCTGGTACCTGGAGGCCGTGTTTCCAGGTGAGCGCCACCAGCAGACAGAACATGTGACTTTCACAATTATGATTTTCTGTGCAAATATTTCTAGTTTCCCATCTTAAGTTTTTAAACAAACTCATTGTAGAACACAAACAGTTACATTAATTACAGCACAACAACAACAACAACTCACTACTTTTGTCCATTTTACTCACTTTTCACTTCTTTTTTGCCGCTCCTACACCATTTTTTGGTACTTTCTCACTATTTTCCACCATTTTCTTGCCAGTTTGTCTTGTTTTTTTTCCATTTTTGCCACTTTTTTGACCATTTCTTGCATCAGACTGAGCATTTTCCAAGTTTAATCCCAACTTTGTTTCCATTTTTGGGCCATTTATGACACTTTTCATTGTTTTTTGACACTTTTTTCACCATTTTTGCCACTTTTGGAATTTTTTTAAGTTTCCTCCAACATTTTCTTGCTAATTTTGTTGCTTTTTGGCCATTTTTGTCCATCTTTGAACCATTTCTTGCATCAAAAATGACTATTTTACAAGTTAAATCCCAAATTTCTCACCATTTTAACCACTTTTTACTGTTTTTGTCACTTTTAGACCATTATTTGATACCTTCTCACTATTTTCCAGGGTCACTCTCAATTTTCTTGCCAGTTTTTCTTGTTTTTTTTTCCATTTTTGCCAGTTTTGGACCAATCTTACAACAAACTGAGTATTTTTTACAAGTTTAATTCCAAATTTTTTCCAATTTCCGGGCCATTTATGACCTTTTTACTGTTTTTCGTCACTGTTTTCACCATTTTTGCCACTTTCTGATTTTTTTCTAAGAGTCAGCCAAAATATTCTCCCTAATTTTTGTTCCTTTTGGCCATTTTAGTCACTTTTGGATCATTTTTTGCTACTTTTTGAGTATTTTCAGGTTTTATCCCAATTTAAATGCCAATTTTCTGTTATTTTTTGGCAATCTTCACTACCTCAGACTAAGTTTTATTTCTACTCTTTGCTGTTTTTGTCTCTTTTTACCACTTAGATTGTTTCTTTTGTAACGGAAGTTTTTAACAGTTTGTCTTTTTGGTTGAGTCACGTTGGTGAAGAGCAGGAAACATCTGCTGCAAATAATGTAGCTGATATTTTTACACATTCCAGGTTATAGAAATATTGCACTTTCTGTGATTAGAATATTGCGATTTAACCTAATTTGTGATGAACTGAGAGTTTACACCTCACCATGCCTCTAATGTCTCTTCGTCTCTTTGTGACTCAGGTCAGTACGGGATCCCTCGGCCTTGGTTCTTCCCCTTCACGAGGTCTTACTGGTTTGGAGAGAAAGACGGAAAGTCCAACAAAGTTCCTCTGAACCGCAGAGGAAATGCAGGAGGTGAGGCTGTAGTTACAAAGAGCAACCACATGAGGGAGTCAAGGAGTAGAGACTTTTACTTTGAAAGAGACTTCCTGTAACCTGTGCCTGTCTCTCAGCTGTTTGCATCGAGGAGGAGCCGGCTCACCTGGAGCCCGGAGTCTACATCGAGAACCTGGTGAAGGTTTACCGCCACGGGAAGAAGCTCGCCGTGGACGGACTGACGCTCGGGTTCTACGAGGGGCAGATCACCTCGTTTCTGGGACACAACGGAGCTGGAAAGACCACGACCATGTGAGTCCTGGTCCAGACAAAGACCATGATACCGATGTAGACTGGTAGAAAGGTGAAAGGTGCTGATACATGAACAGATCCATGGGCAATTAATCACAAATTAGATTAAATTGCAATATTCTAATCACAGACTGTACAAAATTTCTATAACTGAAATATGTCAAAATATCAGCTACAGTTTCTACAGCAGATGTTTTCTGTTCTACACCAGAGTTACTCAAC
The DNA here is from genome assembly GCA_008086565.1 of Thalassoma bifasciatum. Lineage (NCBI taxonomy): Eukaryota > Metazoa > Chordata > Actinopteri > Labriformes > Labridae > Thalassoma > Thalassoma bifasciatum. The sequence goes on from RPOG01001600.1 coordinate 32,306, forward strand.
CAAAGAATCAAGTAGTTAAAAACTAACTTTACAAAAGAAACAAAGGGCAAAAACAGCACAGCAATAGCAATAAAACTGAGTTTGAGGTGGAAAAATTGCCAAAAAAGCAACAAAAATAGGCATTTAAAGTGGAATAAAACCTTGGAAATACTCAAAAAGAAGCAAATATTGATCCGAAAGCAACAAAATTTTATAAATATATATTGTAGGAAGTTGTAAAAAAAATCAGAAAGTATAAAAAATGGTGAAAATAGTGACGAAAAAACAGTGAAAAGTGTCAAAAATGGAAAGAAAGTTGAGATTAAACTTAGAAAATGGTCAGTTTGTTGCAAAGAATTTTGATAATTACCAAAAAAGCAACAAAAAATGGTGAAAAATTTTTGGAGGAAACTTTGAAAAATAATCAGAAAGTAGCAAAAAATGGTGGAAAAAGGTAAAAATGGCAAGAAGATTGGAATGAAACTTGGAAAATATTCAGTTCCTGGCACAAAATGGTCCAAAATTGGTGAAAAAGAGTGAAAAGTGTCAAAATGGGAAAAAAACATAATTGCCAAGAAAATTGGGAGTGACCCTGGAAAATACAGGTCATGAAAAAATGGACCAAAGTGAATAAAATGTGTAAAAATCAGTCACAGTTGTAGTGGGTTGTTGTTGTTGTTGTGCTGTAATTAATGTAACTGTTCATGTTCTACAATGAGTTTGTGTAAAAACAGAGAAGATGAGAAACTAGAAATAACCGCACAAAAAAAATCACAATATAGGAAATAATTATCATATTTAGATTATTTTTGTAAATTATTCAGAGGCTGACCCCCCCCCCTCTCTCCCCCCTCAGGTCCATCCTGACCGGTCTGTTCCCCCCCACCTCGGGAACCGCCTACATCCTGGGCAGAGACATCCGGACGGAGCTGAGCGCCATCAGGCAGAGTCTGGGAGTTTGTCCTCAACACAACGTCCTGTTCAGCATGTGAGTGTGTGAAAAACCCAACCAGGACCCCCCCCCCCTGGTCTCCACACCTGTTCATCAGGAGCTGCTGCAGCCTGTGTGTGTTTTAATTAACCTGTGTGTCGCCCCCTGCAGGCTGACGGTGGAGGAGCACATCTGGTTCTACGGGCGGCTCAAAGGTCTGACGGAGGAGCAGGTCAAAGGGGAGATCGAGCAGATCCTCCAGGACACGGGTCTGCCCCACAAACGCAAGTCCAGAGCTAGCGCCCTGTCTGGGGGGATGCAGAGGAAGCTGTCGGTGGCTCTGGCCTTCGTTGGGGGGTCAAAGGTCGTGATTCTGGACGAGCCGACGGCCGGCGTGGACCCTTACGCTCGTAGAGGGATCTGGGACCTGCTGCTGAAGTACAGACAAGGTCAGACTTTAGATCTTTATCGACCTTCAACCTTGAAAACTGGTTTACCTCAGTGTTTTAAATCCCCCCCTGTGCCCCCCCCTGTCCACCGTAAGGTAACCAGATCAAATTTTGAAGAATCTTAGTTGTTGTCGTACTGCCCTCTACTGGTCTGGTGCTGTTTTACCTGCTCTGCTCTGGTTCCAAGCAAGTAAAGCCAATACTAAAAGGTGACATGGACGGACTGCCGGTCACTCATTGGTCAGAGAATGTCGTCTCTGCAGCTTCTGACTCTGAACAAATCACTTACAAGAGGCAAAGGAATAAGTCAGCGACGGGTTTTTAATGACATTTAAACCTGACGGCACAGAACCAGACTGAATGAAGACAAAATACAGCCCTAAAATGCTCCTTCATGATTCCTAAANAAGTTAAAAGTCCTTTTTAAACCAAAAAGAAGTTAACAGCAAAGATAGTTGGCTTTAAAGAGTCTTTTAAATTAAATCAAAGTTGGTCGGTGCAGGAGCGATCTGTCTGCCACGAGAGTCTTTAAGCACCAATCAGTCCATTAATCCACAGGGAACCAAAAAGGAAAACCAGTTCAAAGAAGAATGATTGATCAACAAAAAATCTCTGCTATACCAGGCCCAAAAATCAAAAATTAAAGTGATCTCACTGGATCCAGGGAAGAGTTGATGTCAGGAAGCAGCTCCTTCGTTTTCCTCCGCGTGCAGCAGCACCAGGCTGTTGTTTACCTCCGTTGTCATGACGACCGACATTGAGCCGCTGTATTACTTTAATGAAATCTTTTTAAAGCTTTTTTTTTTTCTTTAAAGACCACGGTGGCACATGTGTTAGTACAAAATTATGTTTGTGTTGCGCTATAGATGAACATGCACGCACTTTAGCGCAGCTGTGTTTTAAGATCCACGCCCACCGTGAGTCTGTAGTCGGGCTAGAGGAAAAGATAAACAAACCGAGTAGAGTCGAGTAGAGTAGAGCTGGAATTGTATCGTGGAAAAGCACCATAAAAGTCCAAGCCTAACACCTTCACCCCTCCCCCTCAGGTCGGACCATCATCCTGTCCACCCACCACATGGACGAGGCCGACATCCTCGGGGACCGGATCGCCATCATCTCTCACGGGAAGCTGTGCTGCGTTGGCTCCTCCCTCTACCTGAAGAACCAGCTGGGGACCGGTTACTACTTAACCCTGGTCAAGAAGGAACCAGAACCATCGCTGAGTTCTTGCAGGAACTCTTCCAGCACCGTGTCCATCAAGAAGGTACAAAAACAGATTCACAAAAGTGTCATGAGGCTGTTGATGCTTTGACTGTGTGTGAGAAAAGTGTGTGTGGTGTGTTTCAGGAGGAGGAGGAGGAGTGTGCGTCCGTCAGCAGCAGTGACGCCGGGCTCGGCAGCGATCATGAAAGTGAGGCCGCCACCATCGGTGAGCTCTTCGTTCTTCGGGTGCGTTTGAATCCTTCACCTCCAGCGGCTCTAACGTTTGTCTCCGTCCTCAGAGAACGGCACGGCGGCGCCCGTCTGTGAAGTTCCCCTGGCGGCTCCCGACGTGTCTCTGGTCTCCGGTTTGATCCTGTGTCACGTCCCCGCCGCTCGTCTGGTGGAGGACCTGGGACACGAGCTGACCTACGTGCTGCCGTACAGCGCCGCCAAAGACGGGGCGTTTGTGAAACTCTTCAAAGACCTGGACCTGAAGCTGCCCGACCTCGGTATCTCCAGCTACGGCGTCTCCGACACGACGCTGGAAGAGGTGATGTCACGTAACTTCAGTTCTCGTGGTTGAATGAATAATAAACAAATGACTGAGACAAACAAAGACTTTAAAACAACTGTGAGCAAATTTAAAAGGAATCAGGAAGAAGTCTCATTTTTATATTTATGCTTAATCATGATATGTGACATTAAATGAGATTATTGGCGCCAAAATAGGTTATTTCTAAATGTCAATTCCCAGCTTCCCCGTTTAGTGAGTGAGAAAAGAGATCTGAAAATGATTTCTGCAATTTATTTAACAGTTATAGTGGAAACAGGAGCAGGACAGTCTGACAGAAAAAGGACAGAAGAGCAGGAGAAAGATAAACAGGAGAGTGATAGAGCACAGGCTAAAGGCTGAAACACTGGCTGACAGCGAAAAAGTCCATCCATAAAATGAAGAGTAAGTTTACGTTATTAGATGAGCTCTGCCAGGACATAATGAGTTACAGCCGGCTACTAAACTACACTACAAACTCACAAAGTTTTTCTCGTTGTCATGTTTCAAACAACAGCGCTGTGTAACTGTTTAGAAATACAATACTTTGTCATGTTGTATCCAGTAAAAAGTGTCTTGAACAAAGAAAAGTGGAGTTAAAAGTAACATCCGAACTTGATTCCTCTTTCAAAACAAACACACGATTCACAACAGATTCAGCTCACAGTAACTTAAAGGTTTCTAACCGTCTAATACTCACTTAACTGCTTTGATTCCCAGATTTTCCTTAAAGTGGCGGAAGATAATGGAGTCGACACTGAGGTGCCCTCAGGTAAAGACTCACCTGTGACCTCTGACTGTGTTACAGTATCAGGATCTGAACAAGTGAAGTTTCTTGATCTCGTTACTGTGAAATAAAGTATGAAATGTGTCGTTTTAAGATGGGACACTTCCTGTTCGGAGGCGAAGGAGGACTCACGCCTTTGGAGGAGGAGACCATCAGAGCTGCTTGAGACCGTTAACGGAAGACGACAACAACGAGGGCAACGAGTCTGACGGAGACCCAGGTACAGCACCAGCTCTTTGTTCTTCCTCAGAGCACTTTTTAATAAATATGAGTAGTTAACATTGGGGTACCCACTTACTACACTTACATTTCAATAACTGGCATTTACAAACCATTTGTCCAATCCAAAACCTGAGAAAAATGGCAACAGATTCTCAATTCCCCAGAGTACCTGAATGCATCATAAGAGGCGTCAACAACGTACGTTAACAGAACAGAAAAGATGAGACAAGTTTAACAACAGAAGATCAACTGTTTGCTTTAGTTAGATTCTGTAAAAACACAAAATATTCTACATTTTTTTCTGCTTTCATCAAGCCTCAAATGATTATTATGCACCATGTATTTACACTACAAAAACTTTTTGAAATTCCCTGAGCACGTTGAGGAGCAGGACTTCACTTTGCAAAAGAAAATGTAAAAATGTGACAGAAGCAAAAAGCAGAAACTTCTTAGTCTCCCGAAAGGTTAGAATCCTTTTAAATGTGACTGAGTTATAACATTCAAAACATTTTTCTCTATGTTATTAACTTAATGCAATTACATATACACACAAAAATATTTTAGAAATGATTTGGCGGCCCACTTTCAATACCTTCACGGTCCACCAGGGGGCCGCAGCCCACAGGTTGGGAATCACGAGTATACAGGATATCATAGAAGACATAACACAACATAAAAAAACACATTTAAAGCAACTTAACTCATCCAAAGGCTGAAATGGACATGTTTGAAGTTGTGTTTTAACAGTAAAATCATCAGGTGTGTCATGTGACTTGTGTCATGTGACCTCAGAGTGCAGAGAGACGGACTGGCTGAACTGCTCGGACGGTAAAGGCTCGTATAAGGTGGAGGGGTGGAGCATGAGGCGGCAGCAGTTCGTGGCTCTGATGTGGAAACGTTTCCTTTACGCTCGCCGCTCCAGGAAAGGTTTCTTCGCTCAGGTACACACACAAACACACACACACACACAAACACACACACACACACACACACACACCTTGTCACTTTGACTGCACATGCCTCCTGTGAGTGTGACAGAGTGGAGTAGTGCACACACAAAGTCTAGCAAGAGGGGCGGCACAAGCACACGTAGCGAGACCAGAAGTCAGAGTAGCAGGGCGGCAAACCTTTTATGGGCTCAGACCTCGACGTCGGGACCTACATGCTTCTGGTCCAGTGGAAGTAGTCCATGAGTGGACAGGAGTGGACACAGTCGCACGGAATGTGACATTAGAGACGACTCACCTTTTTAACGTGTTTGTCAGTGATGACGCCCCCACAGACGCCAACATGCAGAGGTTACTGAACTCCCTCCTGGATCCTCCGGGTTTTGGGACTCGCTGTATGGACGGACACCCAATCCCGTAAGTGCTCAGAATGAACCAATCAGACGACAGGAAGGCTTAACGTTGTCTCAGGTGTGTTTATTGATGGTTGTTGTGCTCGGTTCGTGCAGAGACGCTCCGTGTACGATGGGCGACGAGGACTGGACGCAGCCCGACGTCCCCGAGAGCGTCCAGCAGCTTTTCAGCTCCAGAAACTGGACCATGGACGACCCGTCTCCCGCCTGCTTCTGCTCCTGCGACGGGAAGAAGAAGATGTTACCTGAGTGTCCTGCTGGAGCCGGAGGTCTGCCCCCACCTGAGGTCAGTCACCTGACACACACCTGGACACCCCCCTGTGTGTATATGTGTGTGTGTTTGTTAACGTGTGTGTGTGTTTTCAGATGAAGCTCAGCGCCTCAGACACTCTGCAGAACCTGACAGGAAGAAACATCTCCGACTACCTGGTGAAGACGTACGCTCAGATCATCGGCAAGAGGTGAGACACACCTGCAGGACACACCTGTCACACCTGCACTGCACAAATATCAAATCTAAGTTTCTGTTTATGTCTTATTTTTAGTCAGAATTGTCTTTTACCTTTAATTCCCTCATTGATTCGTCCTGCGAATTTTCTTTACACAAAAGGTGGCTTCATAGGTTTTTTCAACAATATATTAAAATTTAAGTACATAAATAAATATTTTTAGTTAAAAAATGTCTTTTTGGTCCAGATATGAGCCATATTTTCCAGACCAGTCCATAAAAATGCCCTGTTTCAAGCTATTCAAAGACAAAAATGATGCATAAATTGCTTGAAATGTGGGTTAAAAAAATCTGAAAATGGGTTAAGAAAATGTTTCTTGTGTTAAAAATAGGGGTGGGTATCTAAGAATTGATAAGAAATGGTTCGATGATGGTTTGTTTCATGTTTACTGACTTAAAACTCAATGAATTTTTGAAAAAAAACCTGTGAAACTACTTTTTCTTTCCCCAATTGCAGATTTTTGTACTCATTACAAACAATTCAGACTTAATTTTTGTCTTTAAATAACTTGAAAAGAGACATGTATCTGGACTCGTCAGTTTAATGTGGCTCACATCAAGACTCAAAAGATAATTATGACTATATTTAGTCATATGAATTATGACTAAATTATGACATAAAAACTTGCTTAGATTTCATTTTTGCTGTCCTTCCTCATTCCGTGGTTGATTTCCTGTTTCTTTGTGTTTCAGTCTGAAGAACAAAGTCTGGGTCAATGAGTTCAGGTCAGTCCTTTCAGTCCGGCTTTTATTCTGAAAATCCTTTTGTTGTTTCCTGTTTGTCTGATCGTTAATACTGTGTGTGTTTTTTATGATCAGGTACGGAGGATTCTCATTGGGTGCCAGGAGCACTCAGGTCCTCCCTCCGGCCAAAGAGATCGACGACGCCATCGAGCGAGTGAGGAAGATCTTTGAGCTTCAGAAGGTGAGAGAGGAGTGAGACGTGTGTCAGGAATAAAACGTCTAAGATTGTAACTGTAACCAGATATCGACCAATCACAGAGAGGCTAATCACACACCATAAATGTGTGTTTGTGTGTTTTTTTAATCAGGGAGCAGCTGCTGATCGGTTCCTGGACAATCTGTCAGGTTTCATTAACGGTTTGGACACAAAGAACAATGTGAAGGTGAGAAACGGAAAAAAGGAAACATTTTTACCACCAATGCAAATAAGATTAAATCATAATATGACCTGTTGCATTTTTCTAATCACAGACAGAGCAATATTTATTTAACCTGTGTAAAAGATAAATTTACTAGTAGATGTTGATGAATCTAAGTGGTGAGAAATGGTAAAAGTGTAAAGAAGCAGCAATAAAAATAAGTTTAAGTTGGCCAAAAAAAAAAAACATCGTCAAGAAGCAACAAAAATGGGCGAAAAAAAATGGGATAAAACTTGAGAAACACTCAGAAAGTTGCAAAAAATGGTCCAAAAGTGGTGAAAAAAGAGTGAAAAATGACTTAAATGGGCAAAACCATCAAAAAATGGGCAACAACTCAGAATTTTCTTAGAAAATAATCAGAAGGCAGCAACAAAAGGGGAAAAAGGACAAAAAATAGTAAAAAAAGTGGTAAAAATAGCCAAAGGCAACAAAGGAAAACTTGAGAAATACTTCGAAAGTTGCAAAAAATGGTCCAAAAGTGGTGAAAAAAGACTTAAATGGGCAAAAAATGGGCAAGAACTCAGAATGTTCTTGGAAAATAGTCAACAATAGGGAAGAAACTGACAAAAACCATTGTAAAGTGGTAAAAAAGAGCAATAGGCGACAAAAAATGGCAAGACAGTTGGGATAAAAAGAAAAGAATAGTGAGAAAGAAGCAAAAAATGGTCCAAAATTGGTGGAAAAAAACAGTGAAAAAGTAACTTTAATTTGCAGAAAACAGTCATGGGTGCCAAAAAGGAAATTTCATGAGTTGTTGTCTTATAATAATTAATGTCAATGTTCATGTTAAAAAAAAAAAATAGGATGGGGGACCAAGAAATAATCACACAAAAAAAAATCCAAATAGCAGTACTGGGAAAAATAATCGTGAATAGATTATTTTTTGTTGATCGTTCTGCCCTAAATTTTACACCTGTAAGAGAAACAGGTTGTTAAAGGTTGTTGAGCTGAAGCTGGAAGGCGGAGCTTATGTGTTTTGATGTTTCAGTCAAACAGCGTGAACAGGTGATGACCTTTAGCAGCAGCAGGTGAGCGTGTTTCTCATTTAACGCTCTCTGATTGGTCCAGGTGTGGTTCAACAACAAAGGCTGGCACAGCATCGGCGCCTTCATCAACGTGATGAACAACGCCATCCTCAGAGTTCACCTGCCGCCAGGTGCCGACCCCAGTAAGTACGGGATCTCCGCCCACAACCACCCGCTCAACCTGACCAAGGAGCAGCTGTCACAGGTGGCACTGTGAGTACACACACACACACATACACACACACACACACACACACACACACACACACACACTAGACTGAAGGTCAAACCTAAACTGGGACCATACTTCCTGACTCCTCCCCTCCCTGCGTCTCCAGGGTAACCACCTCAGTGGACGTCCTGGTGTCCATCTGCGTGATCTTCGCGATGTCTTTCGTCCCGGCGAGCTTCGTGGTCTTCCTCATCCAGGAGCGCGTCTCCAAAACCAAACACATGCACTTCATCAGCGGCGTGCAGCCACTGCTCTACTGGACCGCCAACTTCATCTGGGACATGGTGAGACACGAATCAAACACCCTTAATCAGCCGGGTGGAGTCATCTGAGTGTGTGTGTGTTAACTGACTTCTGTGTGTCAACAGTGCAACTACGTCGTCCCGGCAACGCTCGTCATCCTCATCTTCGTCTGTTTCCAACAAAAAGCCTACGTGTCTGCGACGAACCTGCCGGTGCTCGCTCTGCTGCTGCTGCTCTACGGGTACACAACTATACACAACTACACACATGCACTAAACTACACACTGACACACAACTACACACACACACACAACTACAAAAATTCACAAAACTACACACACACAACTACACACAATACACACAACTACACACAACTACACACAACTACACACATGCACTAAACTACACACAACTATACACACACAACTACACACAACTACACACACACACACACAACTACACACAACTACACACAACTACACAACTACACACAACTACACACAACTACACACAACTACACACACACACACAACCACACACAACTACACACAACTACACACAACTACACACAACTACACACACACACACACACACAACTACACACAACTACACACAACTACACACAACTACACACAACTGAACACAACTACTCACAACTACACACAGCTACACACAACTACACACAACTACTCACAACTACACACAACTACACACAACTACTCACAACTACACACAACTACAAAAATACACTAAACTACAAAACTACACAAACACACGACTACAAAAATACACAAAACTACACACAAACACACGACTACACACAGACACACTAAACTACACATAGAAACAAACCTACACACACACACACAAAACTACACACTGACACAAAACTACACACAAAGACACTAAACTACACACTCACACAAAACTACACACACAGACACTAAACCACACACTCACACAAATCTACACACAGAAACAAAACTATACACAGACACAAAACTACACACTGACACAAAACAACACATTGACACAAAACTACACACACAGACACAGAACTACACAAAGACAAAACAACACACAAACAAAGCTACAAAACTACACAAAAACACAAAACCACAGGCAGACACAGAACTACACACAGAAACACAGACACAGACACAAATCCACACATAGAGGTGAAACTTTGCACAGATACAGAACTAAACATAGCCACCAGACTACACACAGCCTCATGTCTACACAGTTTTTGTTGTCAATTTGTTTTGTTGTTTTCTGCCTGTGTTGTTGTTAAGTTTTTGTTTATGAAATGAATTTTGTCAAATGTTAACAGATTAAGATCTATTGATGTTTATTTAATGTGTTGGAAAGTGTCTTGAGATGTTATAATTTGGCGCTGTATAAGCAAAGATTGATTGATTGATTAAATGTTGTTTTGTTGTTGTTGTTGTTGTTGTTGCAGCTGGTCGATCACCCCTCTGATGTATCCCGCCTCCTTCTTCTTCACCATCCCGAGCACGGCGTACGTCGTCCTCACCAGCGTCAACATCCTCATCGGTATCAACGGCAGCATCTCCACCTTCGTCATGGAGCTGTTTGGGAACAACGTGAGTTACCATGGCGACAACTCCATCTCCAAATCAGTTTTACGTGATCTCAAGCTTTTATTCTGAAACTTGTTCCACTTTCTGTCTTCCTGCAGGAGATCGGTGGGATCAACGACATCCTGAAGAACGTTCTGCTCATCTTCCCTCACTTCTGTCTGGGTCGAGGACTCATCGACATGGTGAAGAACCAGGCCATGGCCGACGCCCTGGAGAGATTCGGTACTAACGCTGTTTCCCATGATGCTCTGCTTCTGGTACACTCTAAGGTCCTCCCCTCATGTAACAGCTGAATAACTCGTGTTGTCTTATTTTGAAAAGGTGAGAACAGGTTCCGCTCCCCTCTGGAGTGGGACATGGTGGGAAAAAACCTGTTCGCCATGGCGGTGGAGGGTGTGGTCTTCTTCATCATCACACTCCTCATCCAGTACAGATTCTGCATCAAACCCAGGTACGCCCCCTACAGGTGACGTCACTGCTAACGTTTTTTTTTTACCAACATGGAGCTGTAAAAGGAAACTACTGGAGATGAACTCTAGTGGACACTTAAGGAACTGCAGTTTATTTTAGAATTGAAGGATAAAAGCTTAAGCTACAAACTAATATAATACTTAATAATTATATATCTGTGTGTGTGTGTGTGTGTGTGTGTGTGTGTGTGTGTGTGTTAGGCCGGTCAGTAAGTTGACTAAACTGGGTCCTCTGGGTGAGGAAGACGAGGACGTGGCTCGAGAACGACAGAGAATCGTCCACGGTCTCGGACATGGAGACATCCTGGAGCTCCGACAGCTCACAAAGGTACTTCACCTGCTGAAAACACACCTGAACATCACAAACACACTCACCTGTCTGAGGTTTGATGGTTAGAGCTGTTGAGGTGACATCACAGGAAATGTGAGGTTCTTGTAGCTGATGATTGGTTGTCTCTGTTGTGCAGGTGTTTAAGAGGAAGCAGAAACCAGCCGTGGACCGACTGTGTGTGGGGATTCCACCTGGAGAGGTGAGTCTGATCACCTGACATCAGTGAAGGTAAATAATGAACCAATCAGGAGTGACCGTGTCTCTGTGCTCAGTGTTTCGGGCTGCTCGGCGTGAACGGGGCGGGGAAAACCACCACCTTTAAGATGCTGACAGGTGACACCATGGTGACCAGCGGCGAGGCCTTCCTCAACGGGAAGAGGTGAGTTCACAGGTCAGAGGTCACAGGTCACTGACCTCAGGTGTGTTTCCTGCTCTGACCTCTTAGCTGCAGCTGGAAACAGCAGATTAACTATGAGGATTAAAAGTTATGGCTCAGCTCCTGCTCCGTGAGCCGGAACAAAAACAACGAGTCAGGTCAGGACAGACGGGGGCCACCTGGTGACCTCAACCAACGACAAACACCGACCTGAACACAACACGAAAGTCTCATGGATTATAATCTCATAACATCAGTTCAAACCAAGTATTAAAATCTCATATTTAAAAAAAAACATCAGTCTGATGGATTATGAACTCATAATGTATACTTACATCATGGATTATAATAATACCGTATTGAATAAAAATAATTTTGATCCCATGAATAATAATCTCATATTTAATAACAACATCAATCTCATGGATTAAACCATCATAACATCAGTCGTAATGAGGTATTTACATCTTTTATTTGAAAAAAAAAACATCAGCCTGATGGTTTTTTACCTCATGTCTTACAATAACATCAGTGTCAAGGACTATAATATCATATCAAATAAAATAAAATCAATCCCATGATTAATAATCTCATATGTTACAATAACGTCAGCCTATTCTATTGGATTATAAAACTAGTTTCATAGATTATGTTCTAATTTGAAATATTGACATCAGCTTCATGGATTGTTATTTCATACTAAATAATAAGGACATCTTTCTCTTGGATTAAAATCTCATGTCATTATATTAACATAAATCATATGGATTTTAATCCCATATTTCATAATAATTACATCAGTGTCATGGACTATAATCTCATATGTCATAATAAATACATCACTTTGATGGATTATTACCACATGTCATGATAATAACATCTGTTTCTTTTTATAATCTCATATGTAATTGTGAAATCAGTCTGATAGATTATATTCCATTTCATTCAAACACTATTTTCATGGATTATATTCTAATTTGTAATACTGACGTCAGTTTCATGGATCGTTTTTGCATTTTAAATGATATTGGCACCTTTTCTTGGATTATAATCACATACGTCATAATAATTACATCAGTCTCATGGATTGAAAATCTTGTATTTGGTAATGATATGAATGTTATGGATTATTACATCATATTTGATAATAATATAATCAGTTTTATGGATTAAAATGTGGCTTTAAATTATAATAACGTAGATCTAATGGATTTTAATCTTGTATGTAGTAAATAAAATCTCATATTAGATTATGATTTCATCAGTCTCATATATTATAATCTCATATTTCATTATAACATAAGTCTGATGAATTTTAATCTCATATTAAATAATGACACCGCTCTGTGATTGGCTGGTTTTGACTGACCGGGTCACTAAGTGTGTGAAATCTGGGCTCAGCTGCTGCTCTGGTTTTGTTCTCGTTAAGCTCATTAATTCTCATTAAACACAGACGAGTGTTTCTTCAGCTCCTAATCCCACAGTCACAGGAGGGGTCTCAACCTGAGGCCCGGGGACCCCGCAGGGCCGCCTCACTTCAGCATGAGGCCTTTTACTTAATGATTCACACACACACACACACACACACACACACACACACGTCGTAGGAGTCTCTCTAGCTAGTCCACGTAGTCTTGGACCCTATGACAGGGGTCAAACTGAGGTAGTTGCTGGACGACTGTCCATCTCTTGTGGACCTCGAGATGCGGCAAGAGTCCCCGCAGGGGCTCTTCCTTCACACACTGCATTCAGACTCGGGTTTCACACACGATACACACACACATTTCAGTAAAGAAGAGTGATGATGATGATGAAGATGATGTTTGATCGACAGGTGGCTGAGTGGGGCATCAGGAAGTTGGGTTTGGTGAAATACGCCGATAAGAAAGCGGGAAGTTACAGCGGAGGAAACCTGAGGAAGCTCTCCACCGCCATGGCTCTGATCGGAGCGCCACCTGTAGTCTTCCTGGTAACACACACACACACACACACACACACACACACACACACACACACACACACACACACACACACACTGAGAGTTAGAGCTCAGAGCAGTAGGTCATGTCTCCAGTGCAGCTCTTTGTTTACAGTTATACAACAGCATCAGAGCTCAGCCAATCAGAGAGCAGCAGGACTTAGAGCGAGGTAAAAGAGAGCAGGATTAACGGAGCTGCTGCAGTTTAGAAGAAGACGGTGAGAGTGTTACACCACAGAAGAAGAGTTGAGTGTTGAGTCAGAGACAGCGCAGTGATGCACCTCCTCCCCCTCCTCCTCACCTTCACCCTCTGCTTCCTGCTCCACCTGTGGGCCAACCTCAACCTGGCTGTCCTCCTCGTTACAGGACGAGCCCACCACGGGCATGGACCCCAAAGCTCGCCGCGCCCTCTGGAACTGCATCCACAGCGTCATCAAGGAGGGGCGCTCCGTCGTACTCACCTCACACAGGTAAGAGACCTTTGAAGCACAGTGAGGGTTACAGGTCTTACTCTTTTTAAATCATAATGACAACAGAAACTTCCAAAATGACCCTGATGAAAAGTTTCCCTCCCCCAGTTCTTAATAGCGTGTATTTCCTCCTTTAACATCAATGACAGCTTGAAGTCTTTTGTGCTCGTTGTGGATGAGGGTCTTTATTTTCTCAGATGGTAAAACTGACCATTCTTCTTGGCAAAAAGCCTCCAGGTCCTGTAAATTCTCAATGATTTTACAATATTCAATAATATTGAGGTTAGGAGACTGAGATGGCCACTCCAGAACCTTCACTTTATTCTGCTGTAGCCAATGGCAGGTCCACTTGTCCTTGTGTTTTGGATCATTGTCATGTGTGAACGTCCAAGTACGTCTCATGTGCAGCTTCTGGGCTGATGAGACATTTAAAAGGAGGTCATAAAAGACTATTGTACGACGTAAGTAGGAAGTAAGTAGTCAATGGACCAAGTTTCCTGAGCCTTTGTAGCTCACACATCCCCAAAACATCAGTGATCCACCTCCGTGTTTCACAGTAGGAATGGTGGACCTTTCATCATAGGCCTTGTTGACTCCTCTCCAAATGGAATAATGTTTATGGTTGTGGGCAAAAAGTTCACTTTTGCTCTCATCACTCCAAATGACTTTGTTCCAGAAGTTTTGAGGCTTGTCTCTGTGCTGTTTGGCGTATTGTAAGCGGGATACTTTGTGGCATTTGTGTAGAAATGTCTTTCTTCAGCCCATTTTTCTTCAAGTGCCTCCTTATTGTGCATCTTGAAACAGCCAGACCACATTCTTTCAGAGAGTCGAAGTTATTTGTGGGTTTTTCTTTGCATCCAGGACAATTTTCCTGTCAGTTGTAGCTGAAATGTTTGTTGGTCTACCTGACCGTGGTTTGGTTTTAACAGAATCCCTCATTTTCCACTTCTTCATTAGAGTTTGAACTCTGCTTATTGGCATCCTCAGTTCCTTGGATATCTTTTTACATCCCTTTCCTGTTTTATACAATATTTCGCTCTGTCTCATTGTCCTCATGTGGTCTCTGTTTCTATATAATGATATATATATTTAAAATGTAACCTGTGTGTGTGTGTGTGTTTGTGTGTCAGCATGGAGGAGTGTGAGGCTCTGTGCACCAGGATGGCCATCATGGTGAACGGCAGGTTCAGGTGCCTGGGCAGCGTTCAACACCTGAAGAACAGGTACAAATATAAACATACAAATATAAACAAATATAAATAGGGATAAGTTTAGATAAGATCTTATTGATACCAATGCTCTTATGGATTCTGATTCTTTATTGATTCTCTTAAAAAAATTCTCCTGTGAATTTCCAGCGAACAATAAGTAGCTTTACAGGTTTTCTGTGTCAACATTTTAATGAGTTTATAAGTAAATAATTATGAAACTGGTTAATGGATTTTGATATCTTGAGACGTAAATAAACAAAAATAAGTAAAATCTGCTCATCATGTGATGTCTATGTATCGTTTTATTGCATGTTATTGACTGAAGTAGGCCGCCTAGCAATGCTTGAGTTGTTGGAAAACATTTGCCTCTTAATATTTTGACGTTTTTTAGTTTTCATCCGTGATGACAGTTTTGAAACTGAAGCTGTATCGATGTGCGCTAACTGCTAGCCTACTAATGCAATTTCCTGTATACATTAGCATCGAGCTAGTGCTTTGTTTACTGTTTTGTTTTTGATTAATAAGGAGATGTTTAACATGTTGAATGCATTGGATCTGAATCTCTTGTTAGAGAGTAATATCCATTTACTTGTGTGTTCAGTTTCACAGCTTCTCAACCTCTTTAGACCTGGCGTCCACATACATGAACATTTCTGCCTCTCAGACCCATGAAACTTTATTTTCTAAAACTCTTAATTTCTTTGCCACATTTAGGGACACTTCCCATGTCAACTTTTGGTGAAATCACAACTTTACACCCATTTCAGAGAGAAACAAAGTGTAGTTATGGACAATAACACTTATAACTAAAAACTAGTCACACTTAAAAAACACTTAAAAAATAACTTCCCGTACAAAGACCAAATTTATTTTTTATACTTATTAGGTCTTACTGATCTGAAATAGCAAAGAGAAATAAAAAATGCACACAAGAAAAATGCTCGGGTCTTAAGAGGTTGAGTAAAACTTCAAGGAGAAAATCTTGAATCAGTTTTCTTAGGATTGAACATTTCTAATTGATTCCTAACGGGAACAGTGTTAGATTCTCATCCTTAAATATTAATGTTATCTTAGTTCATTTTAAAGTTGCAGCTGTTGCCCTGGCGACAGTCAAAGCTGCTTCTTAACGTGTGTTTGTGTCTCAGGTTTGGCGACGGGTACACCATCATCCTGCGGGTGGCGGGGCCCGACCCCGACCTGCTGCCCGTCATGAAGTTCATCGAGAGCGAGCTGAGCGGCAGCACGCTGAAGGAGAAACACAGGAACATGCTGCAGTACCAGCTGCCCTCCTCCCTCACCTCCCTCACCCACATCTTCTCCATCCTCGCCAAGAACAAGGACACGCTCCGCATCGAGGACTACTCCGTCACACAGACCACGCTCGACCAGGTACGCTTCAGCAGAAACAGTGTGATGTCATAAAGTGGTTACTGATGTCAAATCTGACCACAGTTTGACCCATTGACTGTATAATGAGTGGACGTAACGACGTTCGGCTCAAACTGAAGCCTCCAGCAGATGCCCCGCCCCTTGGTGTCTGGCTGCAGTATAGGTCATAAGCCCCGCCCCCTGGTGTCTGGCTGCAGTATAGGTCATAAGCCCCGCCCCCTGGTGTCTGGCTGCAGTATAGGTCATAAGCCCCGCCTCCCCATGTATTCCAGATATGAGCTGGGAAAACTTTAAAAAATTACGATACCTCGGAGAAATGTTTCTCTCATCCTTACGTTAAGGTAGTATGATGATGTTAATTGGCTGCATGGTGTTCAGGTGGTTTTTTCTGAGAAGTTAGTTTCTCATTAGTTATTGGACATTAAAAACCGGGATATAAGTTTAGTTTTACGATAGTTGACAGCTGCCGTTCGTGAGTAGTTTTTATCGGGGATATAAGAAACTTCAGGAAAGAGCCAAAAGGAGACTAAACCTTCTGAAGAAGACGAAATAAATATTTTTATTTCTCTTTTTTACGCTGCTCCACCGGAAATTCTCTACTGCGCAGACTCTGGCTGCACATTGGCGGCTAGAGAAACGTTTTTTTGGCTTCAAAATCGTAGAACAGTGACAGGCGGAAGCACGCTGTCCATTCTAAATACAGTCAATGGTTTGACCAATAAGTGGACGAGTGTTTGCCCACGTCTCATCCTGTGTGTGTGTTTTTTTTTTCTTCAGGTGTTTGTGAACTTTGCGAAGGACCAGAGCGACGACTATCACTCCAAAGATCCCTCAGTTAAAAGAAAAGACGTTTCCATCGACATCCCCACGATAAGCTCCACCCCCGGAGCGGCAGAGGGGCGGAGCTCCCTGAGAGAGAGTGTCATGTGACCACGTGGGACCATGTGACTGTGGGATCACGTGACCATGTGATCACGTGACTGTTTCAGAACTGCAGCAGAGCGTTCGCCCCGCCTCCTCTGCTGTGATGTCATAGTGATTTTAAAATGTGGGCGGAGTCACCTGCTGCCTCGTGCCAGTCAATGCAAACTACTTCCTGTCCTCGGCGCCACGCTGCTGCCGCCGCCGTGACCGTTAGAGACACTTGAATAAGTTGTGATTGATCGCTGCTGATCAGCTGATCGGCTGGAACATGAAGAACCAATCAGACAGAGTCGACTGAGAACTTTTTTTTAAAAACGTTTGATTCCGTTTTTAAGGTTTTATTTATGTTTCCGTTTAATCTTTGTGACATCACNGACATCACTGCTTCCTGTCCAACAGCCAATCAGTGATGGATCCTTTGATTTTATAGTTTTTATAAGAAAAGGAGAAAAAACAGATTTGAAGAGTTTTTACCTCATTGGCTCCTGAAAGCACACGACGACAGTATTCATCAGACCCTGAACACAGCTGATCCATCTGTTTAAACCGATTCATTTAATGACTCATTAAGTGATTCACCGACCGATTCACTTAATGATTCATTTGGTACTAATTAACCAATACATAATCTGATTCTACACCAATTCATTAACAGATAAGATGAGTTGTATGTGAATTATTGACAGATTCATTGAGTGATTGATAAGAGAATCCATTGAGTGATTCATTTAGGGATTCATTAAATGACTCGTAAAAGGATTCATCGACCAATTTATAAACTGAGTCATTGACTGACTCATTAACCAATCCATCAACTGCTCCATGAACAGATTTATTAATTGAAACAATGATTCATTTAATAAATCATTGAAATATTCATCAACTGATTCATGAACCCATCCATGAACGGATTCGATTAGTGATTCATTAACCATTTCAAAATAAAACAATTGAGGGATTTGATTAATGGATGGATAGATTGAATGTTGATGGATAAATAGATGGTTTGTTGGTTGGATGCATTGATGGATGGATCAGCTGTTCAGCACTTTAAGTGTTTGCACTGACACCTTTCGGTCTGATCTTCAGTTATTTTATGAGGCTGATTTAAAAAAAAAAAGAGGTGTTTTTGGACCTTCAAAATAAAAGACTCAAATCTGAAATCTGTTTGTCTTTTTATTTTATGCTGACTTTTACACCCAGAATACTGTCATGTTTCCTCTGATGTTCCATCTAAATGTAACAGGCGCCCCCTGGTGGAGCCTTCACAGTACAAAGAAAAGTCACACAAAGGGTTAAAACATCAAAACTTCAAACTGCCTCAAAAATACAAGTTTTTGGTCAAACAAAGCTCCGTGTTTACAGGTGCGTGAGCTTATTAGTTCATTTTGTGTCAAAGTTCTGTTTGTTTGAATGACGAGGACAAACACTGACACTCAGCTCTTTGTTTATTTCAGCACAAATGAGGCATCAGCTTTAAAGGAACAGTCTGTACAGTTTCTCAGACTACAGAGACCATCAGAAGACAAAGCAGGGATTGGTTAAACAGGTGAGTCTGGAGACAGGTGGTTACTTCAGAGGCGAGAACGGCAGAGGGAACATGAGTTTGTTCTCCTGAGAGACGAGGTGGACGACACTGTTCCTGACTGAAAAAGTAGAGAGAGAGAAATAGAGGGAAATATATTCCAATACAGAGCGTGATGTCACTCTTTACATCATAATGTGGGCGGAGTCTCACCTGCGGCGACCACACGGGGGTCGGTGTGAGCTCTGTGTCGAGACTCAGCTCGCTGATCAGCGCTCTCGAACCACCAGAGGGCGTGAACTACGAGACAGAACAGTGACATCATCAAGAGGTCAAAATATTTAATGAGTTAAAATTTTGAAATAAAATGTCAAAATTTTGAGAAGGAAAATCAAAGATTAAATATTTTGGAGATGTCAAAATTTCGATTAATAAAAATTAAATTTGTGCCAGAGCCAAAATTTTTAGATTCAAAAAGTGAAAATCTGCAAATAAATGGTTAAAACTCTGAAAGCGTAAACATTCTTCAATATAAAAGTAATTTAAAATATACATAAAAGATCAAAATATTGAGATAAGAAGTAAAATTTGAAAGAAAAAGCCAAAAATTTTGACAAAAAGTAAAATTTTGAGGTAGTAGCAATAGTTAAAAGATAAAATGTTGAGAATGTTGGAGATGAGACCAAAATTTCAATTAATAAAGATTAAATAATTTTACAGAGCCAAAATTTTCAAAAGTCAAAACCATGGGATGAAAAGTCAAATTTTTAAAAGAAAAAAGTAGAAATCTGAAAAAAGGTAAGAATTTAAAGGTTAAAATATTTGGATAAAAGGTTAAATTTAGAAATAAAAGTAAAAAAAATTACAAAAAAATAAATTTTTGAGGTATTTATTGGATTAAATGTTTAATATGGAAATGAGGTCAAATTTTGGTTTTAAGAAAGTTAAAATAATGTGACAGAAATTTTAAGATTAAAAAGACAAAATTTTGAGAGAAAGAGTCGATCAGCACAGCTCGTGACATCATTCACACGACCTGTGACATCATCAGTCAGTACCTCTGTTCATTGGGCCGAACTCGTTGTGAAACGCTCCAATCAGCTTGCTGTGCCCCGGGGCATCATGGGAGGTTACAGCGGCCTGGAAGGTTTCCCCCCAAACAGCCGGCCCCCCTGGACGCATGTTGAAGGAAACCAGCTCGTACACACCTGAAACACACCTGAGGTCACGATGAGGTCACCTGATGATGCTGTGATGTCAGTGTTTGTGGGCGGGGCTTACCGCCCTCCTGTGGCGGCTTCTGCAGCTGACTCCAGGGCAGCAGGTACGTGACCTCGTTCTCCTGAGAACTCAACATGGGGATGGCTTTGGAGAGGTAATCCGACACCCAGGATGGGTCCTTGGCGAGGGCGGCGCGGACGCCTGCTCGCTGCGAGTAACTGTCTGAGGAGGAGGAGGAAGGTTTGGTCAGAGTGACAAAGATTCTTCAACAGAAGATAAAAAATAATGACCTCACCATATTTCCAGATGTGGAAGACTTTGTTCAGGCCGCCGTACTCCACGCTCCAGTAGCCAATCAGCTCTGAGTGGGCGGTGCGCAGGTGCACCTTCTCATTGGTCAGCTGGATGAAGGCGGAGTTCAGGTGAGGGTGGATGCTGTAGGTGCGGAGCTCGTAGAAGGTTTGGTGATCCTGCTGGGCACCCGTAGAGAAACGCGCACAGGGCTGCAGAGTGAGAAAAAAACAGAGACGGAAAAACTTTTCTATTATCTAGACATAAAAAATGTAAAGAAGCTCATTTCCTCAGAGTGAAAAAAGGTGTAAAACTGGCTTTGTACATTTTTTTCCCATAATACGTCAAAAATTAAAGATAAAAATCCATATTTCTGACTTAATTAGGATAACCCAAAAGTTCAAAGTGAGCATTTCTGTAAGGTAAACATAAAAAATATAAAGAAGCCCATATCCTCGGATAGAAAAATATAACAATGAAAATCTGGCTTTGTTGGGTATTTTTCCTTATTAAAAAAAATTGAGATTAAAAGTCACATTTTCAACTTTATTATCTCAAAATTTTGACATTTCATCTGGAAATTTCTACTGTTCAATCTCAAAATTCTGACTTTATTTGACCATTTTGATTTTTTATCTGAAAAATTCTGACTTTTTATGTCAACATTTTGACTTTATTTAAAGGTCCTGACTTTTGATCAGAAAATTTCGACTGTTTCATCTTAAAATTCTCACTTTATTAAACCACTTTGACTTAATCACCTTAAAATTACTTTGGTTTTTTCTCAAAATTCTCAATTTATTTAACCATTTTGACTTTCAATTTAAAAACTTTTACCTTATTATGTCAAAATTCTGACTTTATTTGGCCATTTTGACTTTGTATCTAAAAATTTCTACTGTTCTATCCCAAAATCCTCACTTTATTAAACCATTTTGACTTTTTATCTGAAAAATTTCTACCTTTTTATTTCAACATTTTGACTTTATTTGACAGTTTTGACTTTTCAACTGAAAATTTCGACCCTTAATCTAAGAATTTTGACTTTTTTCTCAGATTTTTGACTGTTTTTCTCAAATTTCTTACTTAATGTTGGCCAAAATAAATTCTCAAGAAAGCCAAGTTTTACATTAAATTTATTTATCTTTTTTCCACATTTTATAATTGATTGCCAGATATGGCCTTCCATCACAATACTTCTCTATTTGCCTTCATATATGGATCAATGAGGTGACGTCCCCTTTTTTTGTGTCCGAGTGCACTATTTCCTTCCATCATGAATTGAGTATTTCATCACATGTATTTCTTTATTCTATGAAACCTGTGTTATTTGAACACATCTTAAAACTATTAAAATATAACATGTTTTTTTTGTGTTTTGGTTCCTCAAACCCCCAAAATGTCAGGTGGTGCAACCGTCCTGACAAGTATCCACAGTAATTAAACTCTAAAAATTGAATGTCAGTTATTGTAAATGGAAATTAAAAATACAGTGGCATTATTTTATGCTTGACCCTTTTTAAATAAAACATTCTTTGCAAATAAAAAGAATTTTAAAGCTGTTGAGAAATGTAAAAAACTTTTGTCCCATAATTTTCACCTTGTCAAATGTCAGGGTGGTGCAACCGTAACATTAGACTTTTATTTTAAAGTGAAGAGAATAAAACAGGAAACAGGAAACTGCATCAGCCAGAGGAGCCCAAATGACATTTGTGACCAAGTGGAAAAGTTTGTAGATTTCTCTGAAATACTGATAAAAAAGGTTTTTTCACTTCATTGGTGACTGGAACAATTTCCATGTCAGGTGGTACAACCAATGTAATAATGTGAAATGTTATTTTTACATCAAATTATTTATCTTATTCACAAATAAAAGAAATGAAACACACAAAATGAAAATGTATGAGTCACTACAGACACTTGAGAGATACTTGCCAATAATTTCACACAGAAAAAATAACAGGAACATATAAATATATTTTCATATATTTGGTTGCACCACCTGACATTTTTGGGTGCTCAAATTAAAAATACTAAAAAATAATGAACCTATAAACTTTGAAATGTTGGTCAACTACTGAAATCTGTTAGAAAACATAATTCTTCACTCAGAAATATGCTTTTATCCATTTTCAAAGAACTTTTAAAAAATATGCTTTTAGACCCTCTTTTTGTCATTGACCCATATATCTTAAGTAATAATGTAGGAGATCACGTTTAACTCCAGTGTTTGAGTGTGAGAGAAATAGAAGAAGAGCCTGGAGTTTATATTTGGTGTGAACTGTGATTATAGGCAGATTAAACAGATCTGTGCTGCCACCTGCTGGTTTTATTAAACTCTTACAGGTGGATACGTGACTGGAGTCATGTTATTGTCACTAGTTCAGAGACTCCAAGGTAAAACAGATAATCTGAGACAATGACAGAGAAAGAGAGAGAGACACTGATAAAAATAGAAAGAGAGAGAGATCAGAGTGTCCTCTGTTTTGTCTGTATGAGTCAAAAACTAAAATCTACAGGAGAGAAAACAATGAGTTAATCTTAAACCTCACATCCTGACCTTTGACTGCAGTCCAAAGACCACCATACATTCAACACACACACACCAACTACACACTCACTGCAGAAAAGTCACATTCACATTAATTAAACTGAACAAAAACAATAAACTAAATAAATTTAGCAACAAAATTCCAGCTCTGGTTCATGTGTGAGCTGGTTTACTGCTGGTTTAGGTTAGTTAGTAGTTAGTTAACCTCAGTTCTGCAGGTGTATTCACCCCCAGAGTTGGACTCACCTGAGCCAGACTCACCTGTGCTGCACTCACCTGAGCTGCAGGTGTGACAGGTGTGAGTTTAGCTGCAGCTGCTCTCAGTGCGGAGATCCTGAACTTCATCATGATGCAAACAGACTAAAAACCCCGAGCAGCACTGAGGAAGTTCAACTGCGAACAAAGATCCTCTATTAACACGAGGTCTCACTCTGCACGAAGACTGAAACTAATGTGACGTCACTATGACAACAAACTAAACCAGAACAGTCAGAAATTATAAAACTTACAAGAACAAATATTTAACCCTACAGATGAATAAAAACATGATCAGTGTCCATAAAAACTTTTCAGGCATCAGAGCGAGGAGTGACAGAAACACGAGGTCATAAAAAAGCTGCGGAGTGAGACCTCTGATTATACAGACGATCTATGACGTCAGGACGTTAAATACCCACGTTTCATGTAAATGTTTAAGAGTGTAAAAGTTATTACTTTTAAATTGAGAGTCTAAGTCCCCCTCTAAATCACGTTTTGATAAAAAAAAAAGTATAGAGGGGCAGAGTGAGTCAAATTTTTGAGATTAAAAAGTCAATAATTCTGAGGGAAAAGAAAGTTCAAATTTTGAGATAATGATGTCAATTTATTTATTTATTTTACTATAATTAAGCTTCAGTTATGAGGAAAAAAAAAATCACATTTTTAAATAAATAAATAAATAAATAAAATATTGGGTAAGTCAAATATTAGAGATAAAGAGTTGAAATTTGACTTTTTATATAAAAATGTTGACTTAGTGTGGATACTGGACAAAATAAAGGATCTTCATAAATCCTATTTTTTTAATTAATTATTTTTAACAGAAACTGGCTTCTATAGTTTTTGTTTTGATCTGTTCTTACTGTTATCTGCTCATTTGTGTGCATCTACTTATATATACATTGTAACTATTGTATCTATTGTGCTGTTTCTTGTAAATAAATTTCAAAAAGTGTATGTGTTTAATATATAAAAGCTCATGAAAGTTATATAGTTTAATGCAGTGACTCCTAAAGTGGGGTTCTGTTGAACAATTTAAAAGCAATTGCAATAATGTGCTTTATTACTTAAAAAGCAAATTAAAAGAAAAAAAAAACTGGGGCCCCTTGCAACAATAAAATCAGCATTTTTTTCTTACCATACAAGTGCCCAAGTTATTTATGTGTCATGAGATCAATTCTGATTTAATTAAGACATGTATCAATTCATAAAGTGCAATTATTTTCCATTATTTAGTGGAAAAGGGGGAAAATAAAAATAAATGAAGTATATCTCCGATGTGTCTGTATCTTATAAATCGTTGCTAAAAAAAAAAATTAAAAAAAAATCTGTTATTTTTATAGATGAGGAAAAAGCTCTTATGCTGGTTTTACTCCAGTAGGGGGCAGAATGAGATCAGAAAATAACCAGAGAAGAAGAAGAAAAACGTCACATCCGCTCTAAGTGTCAAACACTGGGCCCACGTGTGTTTTTAATGCTTTGTGTTAAGGTCGTGGAGTGAAACATGCTGCAGGTGTTTCAGGTGGGTGTTCGCCGGGTGGTGCAGAGGGGCAGCGGCCTCCTGAACCTCCGGGTCCCCGCTCCGGGCTCCGGCTGCTCCGTGACCCGGCAGCTGCGCAGCGGCCCCGGGAGGAAGGTCCGAGGATGCACCGTGGACCCGGAGCTGGAGGAACAGTTCGTGTTCGTGGACTTAACAGGTGAGACTGCGGACAGGTGAGACTGAGGACAGGTGAGACTGCGGACAGGTGAAGGGGAAAACTCCATCTGTCAGTCAGCTGTGACACATGTGCGTCTGCGCATGCGCGTTTTAATAACTCCATCTAAACATAAACAGTAACAGCTTTGTCTGTTTTTATCCTCTTCCACATGAAGAAAACTTGCTCACTTTTTTTGTTATGTGTCCTGTTTAAGAGCACACAGATCATTTTCCCAGAAAAGTATCTAAGTATTAGGTTTTCTTATTTATTATTGCTCTTTTATCCAATGCTTACTCTTTGAATCTTGTGCAGTTTATGATAGGGTTGAGGAATTAATTGCAAATTAGATTAAATCCCAATATTGGCTGCTGTAATTTTCTACTTTCAGACAGTGCAATATTCCTTTAACCTGAAATGTGCCAGAATATTAACACTAATACTAATTAGAATAAATTCAGGGTACGAAACATGGTCAGAAAAGCAGAACAATGGGTGAAACTAGGAGAAAACTACACTGAATTCATTTGATTCTCCATCATGTTTGTGTTTTCTTATTCAAAAAGAGAAAAAAAAAGGTCCAGGCCCTGTAATACAGCCATTGACATCAAATCTACCATATGAATCAAAGTAGTTCTTCTTTTTCCAAGTTATTTATTTCTGGGTGTATGTATCTAACGTGGTGCTCTCTTTTAATAAAGACTGATTTATTTCTTGTTTTTTTAACAACACAAACAGTTGCACACTAAATCACAATTAAATTATTTTTTTGCAAATTATTCAGCCTTAGTTAATGACGTCTGTATATGACTTTATATAAGTTATTTATTATGTCTCAGGGAAAATACTAATTCTGATTATTCTTCTCCCCTGCTGTGTTCAGGTCAGGAGGAGGTCACACCGCTCTCCTCCCCCCTTCCTCCTGCGCCTCCTCAGGCTCCTCCTGCTCCTGCTCCTCCTCAGAGACGCCTCAGGTCTCTGGAGCGGCAGCTGCAGGCGTTGAGCGGCGTTTCTCATCAGGAGGTGAAGCCGGACTCTCTGATCCAGTTCCATGACTTGGACTTTCCTCTGGATGAGAGCGTCATTGCAGCTGCAAAGAAGAAGAAGAAGAAGACGACGAAAAAGGGGGCGGGGCCTGGCGAGCACAAAGTCTTCGGGACGCCTGATGTGGATGAGCCGTTCAGTGACACGAACTGCTCGGGCTGCGGCGCCGTCCTGCACTGCACCGCCACCTCCGTGCCTGGATACCTGCCCAGTGAGAAGTACAAGGAGCTGCTGCAGGAGGAGCGTCTGGGCGAGGCGACGTGTCAGCGCTGTTACCTGCTGACGCATCATCACAAAGCGCTGAATCTGGAAGTTTCTGCCGACCAGTACAGAGAAGTGGTGCAGAGGCTCCGCCCCCTCAAAGCTCTGATCCTGCTCATCGTCGACCTCCTGGACGTCCCCGACTCCATCATCCCCAACCTCCCGCAGCTGGTGGGGACAAACAAACACATCGTCGTCCTCGGCAACAAGGTGGACCTGCTGCCCGGCGACTCGCCAAACTATCTGCAGAGAATCCGGCGCCAGCTTTCCAGCTACTGCCAGGACGCCGGCCTCGGCTCGCAGGTGAGCGACATCCACCTCATCAGCGCCAAGACGGGTTACGGCGTGGAGCGTCTGATCTCCAGCCTGCAGCAGTCCTGGAAATACAAAGGCGACGTGTACCTGGTGGGCGGGGCCAACGCCGGCAAGTCCACGCTCTTCAACACGCTGCTGGAGTCGGATTACTGCAAGTCCAAAGCCTCAGACCTGATCCACAAGGCCACCATCTCGCCATGGCCCGGTCAGTACCACACCCCACCTCACACACACAGCTCACAGGGCATCATGGGAAATATTCTCTTTAACCCTCTGAGCAAGTTTCAAAAGTTTTAAGTAAAATTTCTGTTTTAACTGAAGTTTTCAAGCATGGGGCCTTCAAAATAAAAGCCCCAACTAAGTGACATAAAGTGCAAATGAAGAAGAGACTGTATTAATGTCTTAACACTGCAAAAAGGGAGTCGTAATATAAGATAAAAATACTAAATTTGTTAGAAAAATATCTTAAAACTAGTGAAATGATCTGTCCATGCAGCGAGATAATTTCACTTGACTAGAAATCTTGAAATCAGACTGATAAATCTAAAAACAAGGTGGCCTTGATAAGTATTCTCAGATCTTAAACCAAGAAGAAAATGCTCATTTTTAGATTAAAATGCTTGAAAACAAACTTCCTGAAGAAGAATTTGAAGTGAAATATACTGAATATGAGCAATAGAATCTAATTTCATGCTTCTTATATTCTTAATTTTAGCAAAAGTAATGAAAAATATCACTTTTTTTTAAGTCAAAACTGCTTAGAATTAGAGAAGTATGATTAAGATAATTCTTGATTTTTGAGCATGGGTTTGTAATATTCTTAGCTGTTTGCTAAATAAACTGTGTCTTGAAAAGATGATTTTTTTTTGGTGTTTTTCTTAAATCAAGCAACTTGAGGTAGAGCCAAATCTTAAAACAAGTTTTAATGTTATGAAATTACATGTGAGAAAACCAAAGTAACTTGTTTTAACAGTTATCCACTCATTTTAGGATTCTCAGACTAATTAAGACAAAATTGAAAAGTTCATGCTTTTGTTTTGAGATATAAGATAGTTTTAAATGCTAAAAATAAGTTTAAAATGACATTAAAACAAGATATTTAATTTAGCATGTCTTGAAGTAAGATTTTAAATCTTGGCAAGTGCAAGATTATTTGCAGTGAACGTGTTGTCATGTGACTGTTCCCCTGTGTGATGCGTTCAGGGACGACCTTGAACCTGCTGAAGTTTCCCATCATCAACCCGACTCCGTACCGGATGTTCAGACGTCAGGAGCGGCTGAACGAAGCGTCGCAGCAGACGGAGAGCGAGCTGAAGGAGGAGGAGCGGAAGAGGCTGCGACAGTTCAGCAAACAGGGTTACCTCGTGGGTAAGACGGGGGGGAGGGCAGGGTGACGGGGAGGAGAAGGGGGAGGAGCTTACACTCACCTGTCTCTCTCTTCTTGTCCAGGTCGTGTTGGCAGAACGTTCCGGTTGGATGAGAGGAGCAGACAAGAGTTTGAGTTTGATTCAGACAGTTTGGCTTTTGGAGAAGACGAAGACGGAGACATGAAGCCGACAGGTGACACTTTCCTGGACTTATCAGTCGAATGTGGCTTGTATCGCTCGACTTTTCAATTTGTCCACGTTCACATGCATAAAAGGGGATTCCTTTTAGATTTTAAATTATATTAGTAATCCTGTGACTCTCATCTGAACTGAATAGGTAAGTGTCAAGGTCTAAAAGGAAGACGTGGATGTTTAAGTGAACTGAAACCCGTTAGATTGCAACTTTAACTCAGATTTTTAATTGTAACACAAAATTATGTGTTTGAAAGTTATAGTAAATCCCCTCAATATTCACAAAACATAAACCCCAAACAAAATAAGAAATAAAATTACATCACACAAACGTTCCAACCAGATTTTAAGGTTCTTTACACGTCCACAACCCGCGCTCCCTTTGTTCATGCGTCCAATAATCCTTAGTTCCAGAAAACAAAAACTGCAACGAAATACTCCAAAAGTCCAAAGGAAATGAAAATGATCAAAAAAGCCCAAAAGAAAATAATCCACCTGAGGAAATAATCCAGATAATGAAAATCTTTGCCTTTGTCAGGCAGCTCCTGTGCAATTATACGGCTGCTCTTAACTTTCACCAACACAGTTCTTTAAGTTTTCCTTTGTACTTTTATGTTTTTACATCAGTTTCCACGTACAATTATCTTAATACTCTGTGTTTTTCTAGGTGTTGCAGACACTGTTGTGCAGTCTGTCTTTCATTTTGCAACGCCTGCTCTCTCCCTGTTTTAAAAACACAACACATCACATCTCTTTTTTTTATTTGAGCGCCTGTATTTCTTCTTATTTTCATTATTTCTTTTTCATGCTCTTCCGCTTTGATGTGCCACTGTCAAAAGCTCATATCAAGAAAAATAATACAATTTTTACTAAATATAAGACATGACTTGCTTAAAAGTTGTAACTTTTCTGGTTTATTTTTTGTTCTGTGAGTTGGTTCAAATCCCTGATATCCCCTGAATGTTTTTTCAAGGTTAGACTGTGAAATAATGATTAAACCCTTAACCAGTGACCTTTGACCCCTCAGGTAGCAGCAGGTCACCTGATGAGTTCACCTTCAACGAGCTGAAAGACGCTCATTGGTTGTTTGACACACCAGGGATCATGAAGGAGAGAGATGTAAGAGACTAAAGTACACACACACACACACACACACACACACACACATATAACGATAAGTAAACAAACAAACAAAAATGTCTCTCTCTCTCAGGTTCTGGGGTTGTTGACTGAACAGGAAGTGATGTCAGTGGTTCCGTCTAAGGCGCTGGTTCCGAGAACGTTTGTGTTGAAGCCCAGTATGAGTCTGTTGGTGGGAGCACTGGCCCGGATCGACTTCCTGGAGGTCTGCATCAAAACAAACAAACAAACAGACAGTTTATTCTGAGCTCAGTAGCAGAGAGAGTCATAAACACGTTTTTTAGATCTTGTTGTTTGTTGAAAGTGTTAATCAGTTCTTCTTGATCCGGTCTGATCAGGGGGAGCGGTCCTGCTGGTTTTCGGTGCTGGTCTCCGCTCGAGTACCGATCCACGTCACCAGTCTGGAGAAGGTCGACGGCGTCTATGAAAAACACGCGGGGGGAGTCCTGCTGGGGGTGAGACACCTGAGGGGGAGGAGCTAACACACTCACATGACCCCAGTCAGCCAATCACTGACGCTCTGATGTTTGTGCTGCGTTCAGGTGCCTCAGGGAGGGTCGGAGCGTATGAAGTCGTTTCCTGCGTTGGTTCCTCAGGAGGTCAGCCTGAAGGGGCGGGGCTACACAGAGGCTACGGCTGACATCACACTGTCGTCTGCAGGTACACACCTGAGACTCCTCAGTTATTACTGAGACTGAGCAATTAATCACAAATTAGATTAAATCACAATGTGTCCTGTTACAATATTCTAAACACAGTGAAATATTTCTATGACCTGAAATGTGTCAAAATATCAGAAACAGTTTTTCCCGTACATGTTTTCTTCTCTACTCAACCATAGAGACAAACCATTAAAAACTACCTTTACAAAAGAAACAATCTAAGTTGTAAAAAGAGGCAAAAACAGCAAAGAGCAGCAATAAAACTGAGTTTGGGGTGGAAAAATTGCCAAAAAAGCAACAAAATTCATGGCTTAATTGGGATAAAAGCTGGAAATACACAAAAAGTAGCAAAAAAATTGGTCGAAAAGTGGCGATAAAGAAGTGAAAAGTGACTAAAATGGACAAAGAGCAGGGAAAAATTTCAATTAATAAGTGTTTGAAATGGCCAAAGTTAACAAAAATGGCAAGAAAGTTGGGATTTAACTTGGAAAATAGTCCGTTTGTCGCAAGAAAGTGGTCTAAAAGTTGTGAAAAACACCAAAAATGGGCAAAACACAAAACATTTGAAGTGAATCTGGAAAAAAGTAAGAATGTATTAAAAAAATGGTCCAAAAGTGGCAAAAAAGAAGTGAAAAGTGTCTAAAATGGACAAAAAGCATGGAAAAATTTTGGACTAAGCTTAATTAAATTCAGAAAGTTGCAAAAAAATTGTCAAAAAGTGATAAAAAACAGTGACAAGTGTTTGAAATGGTAAAAGTCAACAAAAGTGGCAAGAAAGTTGAGATTTGACTTGGAAAATAGTCAGTTTGTTGAATGAAATGGTCCAAAAGTGGCAAAAAAGGAGTGAAAAGTGACCAAAATTGACAAAAACTAGTCACAAATTGTAGTGGGTTGTTGTTGTTGTGCTGTAATAAATGTAACTGTTCATGTTCTTCAATTTGTTTGTTTAAAAACAGAGAAGATGGGAACTAAAAATAATCCCACAAAAAAATCTCAATCCCAATATAGGAAATGATAATTGAAATTGGATTATGTATGCAAATCTTTCAGCCCCAGTTATTACATCACCAGTGTTACCTGTTCCATGTGTGTGTGTGTGTGTGTGTGTGTGCGCGTGTGTGTGTGTGTGCGCGTGTGTGTGTGTGTGTAGGATGGGTGGCAGTGACGGCAGCAGAAGGTGAGCAGGTGTCGTTGAAGGTCCACGGTCCGTTGGCGGCGGGTTACAGCGTGAGGACGCCGCCGCTGCTGCCTCACATCGTCACTCTGAAAGCAGAGCGGATCAAAAAGTCTGCGGCTTATAAACCGATCAAACCGATCGGATTGATCGACGCGGGGCTGTCGGCCAGCGAGGCGGAGAGGCTGCAGGTGAAGAAGAAGAAGAAGAAGAGGGAGAAGAGTAAGAAGAAAGGGGAGGAGTGATGTGAGGAATCTGAACATTTACACAAAAATAGTGTGAAAACTCCTCACGGTGCAGGTTTCACATCTTTTACCATCAAACTTCAGGATGTGATGTCATCGTTTTTCTCCTGCAGCGAGCTCACAGAGAGCAGCTGAATAAAGGAAGAAAAAATGTGGGAACATAACTCATCCTCAATCGTCTGCCTGACTCAAAGTGATCGAGGAACGGGTCACTTAAACATGACGCTCAGAGACGCTGTTTGTGGAGAACTTAACCCTTTGTGTGCTTTAAAGGTTAAACTGAGTTTTTGGACAGTTTGACGACACCTCATGTCAATCACAAGCCTGTGTGTGTGTGAGTGTGTGTGTATGTATCGTGTGTGTATGTGTGTGTGTATCATGTGTGTGTATCATGTGTGTGTATGTCTGCAGCTTTTCTACTTTTCTCTTTTGAGGAACATGTTTGTTCACCAACCCTGTTTTCAGCGTTTAGACGAGGGATGTCCAAACTACGGCCCGGGGGCCAATTGTGGCCCGCCGTCTATTTTCAAGCGGCCCCCAGCTCTCATCTTACCATGTGTTTGTTTTGTCACTTAAATTAATCATGTTCTAATTTTTTGCATTTACAGTTTCTGCCAAGAGCTTGAAATAAATCTTAAGATATCTGGTAACGTTTCTCAAAGATTTGGACTGTGCATAGACAACTTTATAAAACTAAAGCTCTGAACAATCTGCAAAAACTCAACAACTTTTACAGCTGACATTTACTTGCATTTGGCATGATGTAAAACGTGTTTCATGAGTTGTTTAGAATTAAAAAAAACACATGAGAGGACCAAAAAACTGAAATAATGATATAAAATGGTCACAAAAAGACAAAAGTTGAAGCATAAAATGGTTCAGAATGTAGGATCAGAGATATTTGGGGTTTAAAATGTCCAGATCCTGATCCTGCCATAAAATTCTTACATATTTTCCCAGGTTTAGTTTTATCTCAAAGGTCTGCAATAACAGCACAATCATGTTTGACTTAACCATTTCTTTTGGCTTGTTTTTCTAAGAAACCACCAAAAAGAAATAGTTTTCCAATAGAGAGCTCATTTGTAATTTCACTGTTGGTAAACATGTCCTTAAGAGCTACAGGCACTTGGTCGTTTTCATAGTTTCCAATATTTGGGAAAAAGTTTGGACACCCCTGGTTTAGACGGAGCCAGAATTTCAGTTTCAGGTTTTGCAAACAAACAATTATTGGCTTGGTCCTTTGTCCCAAAAGTTAATAAATCAGTATTTGAATAAATAAAGACGACTGACTGACTGAAACACTGCTGTGATTATTCGAGATTATAAAGCGGATTTGATGCTTTTTTGTTGTAATATTTCTGAGAGATGGACGGATTTACCTGTTATCACTCTCCGTGGTACTGACCAAAGAAAAATGCTTTAATTACATTTTTATAAGCTTGAAGAAAAGCAACACTAGCCACAATAAAATTAAAGACAAAATATCAAAGTGTTTTCCAGAATCATGCTCTAGTCCCGCCCATAAAACACAAGACTTTATTTCTCACTTTATGTGACATGTAATTTTAATTTTATATATTCTGAAACGAGCATTACTTTCTTATTTCTTATTCCCTGTAAAAAATCTTTGTATGTGTTTTATTTTATTATATGTCTCACATATAAGTGCCCAAATTACATTGCAGTGATTCATAAAAATATTCACAACAATTACAAATTTGCTTGAACTTTTCTCAGCTCAGAGGAAAATAAGAGTCTTTGCAGATGTAATTTGCTGCGGCAAAAGTCCCATTTTCCGAAACAGCGCTCCAGTTTCTTTCAGTCATACAGCTAGAAGAAGTCATCATTAATCAAACACATTTTCCTAAAAAGTAATTCCCTTAAATTTTGGACTGGACAGTAAAACATAAAACGAGTCTCGCTTTGGGATGACCTTAAACCAAACACTCGCAATAAAAAAAATTAATAAACAATACGTAAATGTTCTATTAATAGCCATAGGTCAATTACACTTGTCTATTTATAGCTCTTATGTTTTTATTATACATTTATATATCCATACAGTGTCATTACACTCAGAAACAAAGAGCAAAATTTCATCCCCAAACACACAGTTGTGTCACTCGTTACATAAAAGTAAAGAAAGTTAAAGTCTTATATCCATTTCTAGATCTATAGTCTTACAACATATGTTCCTGTTTTTATGCGTAGAAATATATTTCCTACTTTATGTGAAGATATAAAGGTTGTTTTTTTGCAAACCTAAATAAGAATTTGATCATAAAAAGAAAAGTTTTTACTTCAAACACAGAGACGAGTCAAACTTAGAGTAACAAGAATATTGTTTTATTTACATATAAAGGAATAATACACTGCACAATAATATTTGAAGAGTGTGTTTATGTGTGTTTGTGAGTGTGTATGTGTGGTGTGATGATGTCATCAGTTAGTGGGGGGGGGGGGATGATCATCCTTAGCAGGGCCCCTCTGCCACGATCATAATGTCTGCGTTTTCCTCCCTACACACAGAAATAATCAGAATTAATGATCCGTTTTTTCTTTAAAAATACAGAAAATATTAAACTTTTGATCATTTTCCTCTAAAAAAAAAAACTTCCTCTGCTGTGATTGGTCAGTTTCTCTGACTCACATTCGTTGGACACACAGGGAACATTCGTTTGGGTACGTGACCCCGTCGCTGCCGCAGACGGGAGAGTAATTCAAAGGACACGCCTGAGCCAAACTCAAACCCACACAGGAGGGCTGAAAGATAAACAACAAACAATTATGATAAACAAAAACATCTGATATAGACAAAAACATTCCTTTAAAAACAGCTGAGCTTGTCTGAGTTTATGTAAAAGAAGTGTTGTAATATATGAAGTGATTACAGGAAAAAACATAGAACTTATTGTTACTTAGATGCATTAATAAAGAAAACACGACTCAGTGGATATTAAAATATGAATTATCAACATTATAGACGCCCTTTTTTCTAATATTTCCAAATATAAACTGAGACAAACACTCCTAAGATCTACGTTTTGTTTTCTTCTTACCTGTCTGTAAAGTCGAGATTTATCCTCAGCATCTGGAAACAAACAGAATATTTTCTTAGGTTTGATAAAATCCGAACATGTTTACAGAGACTCATTTCTTCTGGTTGAGTTTTAGATTTTCTTTCAGCTGTCTTTGATTTGTTTTATTTTGAAAATCAGTTCAGTTTCATGTCTTGTTTGCTCTTGTTACAGTCTCACCTGTTGCTCCTTGAGATATCGAATCATTGCATCTTCTCTAAGTTTTTTCTCATGTGTCCTGCGGTTGCTTTGTGTTATCATTTGGATAGTTTTGCATTATTTTTTCCCTTTTCTTTAAGAGATCTCTCTCTCTGCATGTGGGTCCTTCTCCCTTCTTTTTACTCATAGTGACAAAATCCAGATCCAAATCAGATATATATTGAAGGGCAGGGGTGAAAGAATAAAAAAAAACATATACAGCATTTTTTTTTGACTCCTGAGAGAACAGTTTATACAGATTAGTGTGGCGCACAAACAAAGAGGGGACTTTGGTGTTTGTTTTGGAACTTAAGCGTGCATTTTTCAGCAACACGAGGGGGGCGACTGCCCCTTTGTCCCCCCCTCTATGCACACCACTGCCTGTCAATAAGACCATGACTGTGTCTCAAATTAAATACTTTCAGAAGTACAGTTTTTTTTTTTTTTTTGTGTTTTTTTTTCCAAAACGAACACTGCCGCTTTGCACTTTCTGGAAATCACGGTTTCCTTTCACAACTGTTCACATGTGTTTTACTGTTATGTATTGATCGGGACCATCAACAATTGTTTAATCTGTTTACGCCCTTTGCTCTACATAGACAACATGGTGACCATTGAGTGTGGAAGTGTCCAGTTTTCTATACACAACTTTTTGATTTTTTTTCCCATACTGCAACTCTGAACGCACGTCTGTAACAAAAATACTGATTCTAAGTGTCAAAGTACAAGATTAAGGACTCAGCACATAGTTCTACATTTTAGCGTCATGACCTTGGAAGTAAAGTCGTAAGTGTCTGTGTCTCCTCTGGTCTCTGCTTTACTTACTTCCTGTTTCTCTGCAGAGATACTTTCCACCAAAGACTCAAAAACCCAAAAAATAACTTTAAAGGATGGAGTCATTTCATTCTTTCAATTTTCTTATTCACAACCCCGATGCCAATGAAGCTGGGATGTTTTGTAAAATGTAAACAAGAACAGAATACAGTGATTTACAAACCCAGAGAAGCCGGCGGCGTCGTTTGTGTGTGTTGTTGATGTGTGACTTTGTCTTTGCATGGTAGAGTTTGAACTGTCACTTGTAGATGTAGTGATGAACTGTGTTAACTGACAATGGTTTTCTGAAGTGTTCCTGAGCCCACGTGCTAATATCCTTTACACAATGATGTGGGTTTTTAATGCAGCGCCGCCTGAGGGGTCAAAGGTCACGGCCATTCAATGTTGGTTTTGGGCCTTGCTGCTTACGTGCAGAGATTTCTCCAGATTCTCTGAATCTTTTGATGATATTATGGACTGTAGATGATGAAATCCATCAATTCCTGCAGTTGGACAAAGCTGAGAAACATTGTTCTTAAACTGTTGGACTATTTGCTGACGCAGTTGTTTTCTTTTTTTTATGCATTGCTCAACTTCCCCACCTTTTTAGGAACATGTTGAAGGAATCAAATTCAAAACGAGTGAGTATTTGCAAAAAAAAACAGTAAAGCTTGTCAGTCTTTGTCGTGTTTTCAGCTGGATAAAGGTTCAAGAAGATTTACAAATCATTCACTGCAAAATCTAAGCAAGAAATTATGTCTTATTTGTAGTAAAAAATTTCTTGTTTTTCTTAATTTGAGCCACATTCACCAGACCAGGTCATAAAAATGTCTTATTTCAAGTTTTTTAAAGACAAAAATGAGGTGTAAAATTGCTTGCAACAAGTAAAAAAATCTACAATCGAGATAAGAAAAATGTCTTTCATTTCTTATCCCATTGGCAGATTTTTTTGACTTGTTACAAGCAATTCATGCCTCATTTTTGTCTTTAAGAAACTTGAAATAAGACATTTTCCTGGATTTATCAGTAGAATGTGGCTCATATCAAGAATAATATGACAAATTTTGCTAAAAATAAGACATAATGACTTGCTTAGATTTCAGTTTTTTGCACTGAAATACTGAAAACTAAGCAAGTCATTATGTCTTATTTTTAGTCAAATTTGTTTTATTATTCTTGATTTGAGCCACATTTACTAGACAAGGTCATAAAAATGTCTCATTTCAAGTTTTTTAAAGACAAAAATGAGGCATCAATTGCTTGTAACAAGTAAAAAAAAAATCTGCCAATGGGATAAGATAAAAGATTCTTGTTTTAAGACATCTTTCTAATTTCAAGAAATTTCCCGGGCGAATTCGTCTTATCCCATTGGCAGATTTTTTGACTTGTTACAAGCAATTTATACCTCATTTTTGTCTTAAAAAAACTTGAAATAAGACATTTTTATGACCTGGTCTAGTGAATGTGGCTCAAATTAAGAACAATAAGACAATTTTTTACTACAAATAAGACATAATGACTTGCTTAGATTTCAGTTTTTGCAGTGTTGTATTCTGTTTTAGGATGATTTTAGAAATCATTTGTCATCAACACATTACAAATTAAACTCAAAAAGAGAAGAAAATTCTCTCTCTCTCTTTTTATCAGCTCAAACTGATATGAAACACACTCAGAACAAATATCAAAACACTGAAGTGGTCTCAGTCTTACCTGCACAGAGAAAAACCACAGCAGAGATGATCAGAAAAATCCTGACTGACATCTTGGATGAAAACTCAGAGAGAGATGAACCACAAACTGAGAGCGCTGAGTGTCAGACTGAAGGTTAAATCTGTGTTTCTGCTGACGTCTGATTGGCTGCTGAAGTGTCCGTGTGCAGCTCTTGGTGGTTGTGAAGGGTTTTGAGCCGTCGTCGTCGTCAAACAGAGGACAGACTCTTGTTGACGAGTTGAGCGTCACCGTCTGGAACAATGTGACCTGCTGTTGTTGTGACGGTGACAGCTCTCTTTTGTCCAGACTTTAATCTGGGGATCAACGTTCTGCCGCTCTCATATATTGCTGACTCGACCAAAAGGAAGAGGAGCCACCCAAACAAAATACCAAGCTCTGACAACAGAGCACAACAATGACATGAATTAAACAACAAAGAAGGAGCTTTTGATTTCAAATGTTTTATTGAAGCTCTGTTCAAAACACAGAAAGAATTCAACAGCTACAAAAAC
Organism: Thalassoma bifasciatum; assembly: GCA_008086565.1. NCBI lineage: Eukaryota > Metazoa > Chordata > Actinopteri > Labriformes > Labridae > Thalassoma > Thalassoma bifasciatum. Next base: position 69,961 of record RPOG01001600.1, read on the forward strand.
AAGACAATTGTTTTCGTAGTCGCTGGACACTTCTGACCACATATGAAATGTTTAACATGATAATAAACATCTTATCATGACAGCACACCACAAATAATCTTGCATTTGCCAAGATTTAATATCAAATATCTTGTTTTAATGTTTTTTTAAACTTATTTTTAGCATTTAAAACTCTGTTAGATCTCAAAAAAAAAGCATGAACTTTTCAATTTTGTCTTAATTAGTCTGAGAATCCTAAAATGAGTGGATACCTGTTAAAACAAGTTACTTTGGTTTTCTCACATGTAATTTCATAACATTAAAACTTGTTTCAAGATTTAGCTCGACCTCAAGTTGCTTGATTTAAGAATAACACAAAAAAATCATCTTTTTAAGACACAGTTTATTTAGCAAACAGCTCAGAATTTTACAAACACATGCTCAAAAATCAAGAATTATCTTAATCTTACTTCTCTAATTCTAAGTAGTTTTGACTTAAACAAAGTGATATTTTTCATTCCATTTGCTAAAATTAAGAATATAAGAAGCATGAAATTAGATTCTATTGCTCATGTTCTCTAAAAATGAACATTTTCTTCTTGTTTTAAGATCTGAGAATACTTATCAAGGCCGTCTTGTTTTTAGATTCATCAGTCTTATTTCAAGATTTATAGTCAAGTGAAAATATCTTGCTGCATGGACAGATCATTTCACTAGTTTTAAGATATTTTTCTAACAAATTTAGTATATTTATCTTATATTCAGACTCCTTTTTTTTGCAGTGTTAAGACATTAATACAGTCTCTTCTTCATTTGCACTTTAAATAACTTAGTTCGGGCTTTTATTTTGAAGGTCCTGCACTTGAAAACTTCAGTTAAACCGTACATTTTACTGAAAACTTTAATTCACTAGTTTTAAGATATTTTCCCTAAAATTTAGTTTTTTTCTTTTTCTTTCGTGTTGTTGTGTCTCCTTTAAAACCGAACATTTAATGTGTTCAGGATGCAAAAAAAAAAAAGTCCAGTATACTTTGATTTTCTTTATACAGGAAAATTTTAAAACCCTCTGATACATGAATTATGAAAGTCAGTGTCAGGATTTTTCCCTTGAGTGTTTTTATTTGTCTTAAAGCATGAAAAAAAGTTTTGTAAATATGACTTATTTTTTTGTTTGACTTCTTCTACTTTTTTTTTTTTTTTTTCTTGGTAGTTCCATGAATAATCTTTTTTTAATGCTTTTCAAAACATTTTAACTCTCTTTCACACATTTTAACACTGAATAATTTATAGTTATTACACTGTTTTATCCTCAAATGTTTGTCTATAACTTTTTTTCAGGCCCTAAGAAGAATTAAAACATCCTGACACAGGCTAATAAGAATTTCCACCACATGAACCAGTGAATTTAGGAGTAAATAACTTTTAAATAAGTGTCCACTGGAGTGACCACAGGGTTAACCTGCCATGTCTCTGAGTGTTGAATCATGCACTCATGAATAAAAGATGGTTTAATATGTTTAATTCATTCTGAAATTGCAGTAACTGAAAGAAAAATAAGAGAAATTCTGTAATAAGTTCATTAAATCATATTCTTTCTCAGAGTGATAACATGAAAGAAAATGAACGAGAACAGAGAGTTGACGTCTATAATTCGTCTTCATCCTCCTTCATGGTCTGTGAGCCTGCGACCTCTTCAGCGGCAGACGGTCTCTTTGCTCAGGGGCACTAAGGAGCCACGCCTGCAGCTCGTTCTCCTCCTCCGTCATCCCCAGACTCTTCCAGGTGCGGGCCCTCAGAGACGGAGGTTTGGGCCTCCTGGTTCTGGTCTCCTGCACCTGCTCGGCCCCTGAGCTGGCAGAGTCCACCACCTCGGCCTGACGGTGCCTCCTGGACTTCGCCGCCTCCTGGACGCTGCTGTAGCTCTTCTGTTTGATGGAGGAGAGAAGTTTGGCTCTGCTGCTGCTGCACTTTCTACTCTCCTCCTCTTCATCACAATCTTCATCCTCCTCCTCCTCCTCTTTTTTATCTTTGGAGAAAGTCTTCTCCTGCCAGGTGAGGAACCCGCTCATGCAGCCTCTGATCTGTGCAGCCAGGTCTCGCTGGATCATGTCGCTCTGACCTTTGACCTCCTTCACAGCCTCCTTCTGCTTCTCGTACATGTTCTGGATGTTGGTCACCTCCTCCAGGATTTCTGCAGAAAGAAGATCCTGCACGGCTGTCGTTCTCCCCAGAAACTCTGCACACACTTTCTCCTTCTGTGGTTTCTTCTGCTGCTTCTGGAAGGTGAGGAAATGCGGCATGGCGGTGTAGTGGAAGGCTTTGATTTGAACGAGTTTTCGATAAATGTAAACGACGTCCAGATGCCCAGAATCCACCGAGTCTTTCAGGAACTTCTCGACCTGAGCCCAGTCCCTCAGAGCCAGCCTGATCTGCGCAGGTGGGTTTGTGAGCTGAGTGTGATAAAGCGCGAACATGAGGTACAAACCTCCCACTCGGATCTGGAAGCTGTAAGGAGGCAGGAAGTACTTCACCGCCGTCGCCAACGCCACTCTGCTGAACGCCTTCGAGTCACTCACACGGTTTATCCCCAGGAAGACGTCTGAGAAACGCATCTCTCTCCAGATTTGTGAGAAAACCTTGTACCTGACGGAGTCGGTCTGCTGGAAGCGAGCGAGTAACTCCTCCACGTCTTCTGTCAGGGGGTCGAAGAAGAAGTCCGAGCACCAGGGCTGCAGACGAGGCATCGCGTCGTTCAGAGATTCAGAGACAAAACTGAGGAGGAGACGTGAAGGTTTGAGGTGAGAGGCAGGTGCAGCTCATGGGCTTAATCACCTGAAACAATGATGCATTCAAGTGCTCCTCAGAGAAGACCCAGTTTCTGAGACGTGGAAAATAAGTAATGGTGTAGGGTGTTGGACAATTTATGAATGAGTAAAACTGTGGGAAACACTTTACTTCACAGGAAATTTCATCAGAATTGGTGATAATAATACCAAATAAACACATGAGAACTGACCATTCTTCTTAACAAAAAGCCTCCAGTTCCTGTAAATTCTTGGTTCTTCTTGCATGAACTGCAGGTTTGAGATCTCCCCAGAGTGGCTCAATGATACTGAGGTCATGAGACTGAGATGGCCACTCCAGAACCTTCACTTTATTCTGCTGTAGCCAATGGCAGGTCCACTTATCCTTGTGTTTTGGATCATTGTCACGTGTGAACGTCCAAGTACGTCTCATGTGCAGCTTCTGGGCTGATGAGTGTAAATTTTCCTCCAGTATTTTCTGATAACATGCTGCATTCATCCTCCATTCATCAGTTTGGACCAAGTTTCTCGAGCTTTTGTGGCTGTTTTGTTGCTGCAATGGATGCCACATTCACCTCACATGACCAGAAAAGTGTCTTACTTCAAGTTCTTTAAAGACAAAGATATCTGAATTTCTTGGAATGAATGAAACAAATCCGTCACTTGCTTGGATTTCATTTTTTACAGTGTAATAATGGGACAAATCTCCATACATTTTTTTGTGAATTATTGACTCATTGTGCCCTACTTCCCTTGAAATTGAGCAAACCTGTTAGTTACCAATTGTGACTTGCTTGCAATCTAATTCTGGCATTATTTCAAAGAAGCTGAATGCTTTTTTTCACCCAATCGTTATAAAATTGAGGTTACTGGTCAGTGTTTTTGGATCAACACGTTGAAGGAAACACGGAGTCGCTCATCGCTGTGAGAGTTTTATTAAGACTTAACAAAACGAGACGCCTGTTCGGCTTCTTCTCTAACCGCAGACACATGCACCTGACAAATTTAAAGAATTAAAATCATTCTGCTTGAATTTAGACCAACACAGGGATTTAAAAATAAATAGCTCTTTAACAAGTTTCGGCTGATTTAAAGAAAAAAATGACAATTTCAAGAAACATGATCCAAAAGTGATGACGATGCTCAGACCAGAGACAAATTAAAGGACAGTTCCACTCAAAATCAAACTTCGTATTACTCTGCAAAAGTTCTGACGCTTCGTCAACCCAAAAATTCATGATCCTATTATTTTAAAAACGGACAAAATATTCTGCGTAAGCTGATAAAATAATACACCAAGAAAAACCAGGTGATAACACAGAAATTAAACTTAACAAACCTTTTCTGGTTTTCTCATAAAGTCATCGCTCAACCGTCTTCTTTTGCAGAGAAACACAAAGTTTAATTCAGTGAAACTGTTCTGTAATATTCTTGCATCTTTAACAAAACGACACAAATGAACGACAAAGAGTCGAAGGGTTTCTTTTGGTTTCACGTGTTTAAATGAACGGCCGGGATAAAAACAAAGAGGAAAAAGAGGAAAAGCGTATGATTGCTTGTTTCGTCTCGTCCACACAGACTCGGGTGGATCCCGTGGCCCCTCGTCGTGGTCGTCTTCTCCTCGTGTCGCCTCCCTCCCTTTCACTACCAGCCTCCTTTACCTCCTTTCTTCTTCTTCGATGGCGCCTTCTTGCGCGTGGCCCCCGAGGACGCGGGTTTCTGCTGTCGAGGGGGAACCACGTTGCTGGCGGCGGCTGTGGACGAACCAGAAGCAGAGCCTGGTCTCGGGGAGGTCGGGGGGCTGGCGGCTGTTTTACTGGCATCACTGGAAAATGAGGCGACAAACGTCTTTAGGGACGGATCTTACTTAAAATTTCACCCTCACATCTCCTGTATTAGTTTCTTAAAGTTACTCACAGCTCGGCTGCAGCTCCTGCCGTCGCTCCCTGTGTGCCTTTTCCGATCTGCTCCTTCTTCTTCCCCTTCTTCTTGCCTCTGTAGTAAGTTCGCTCCCTCATGGGCAGCCACCTCTCGGGGTCAGGGGTCGCTTTGGGGTCACAGTTCTTGGGCAGTTTGCCTGAAATCAGCCAAGTTTTAAAACAACTACTCAACAAAGACTTAAAGAACTCAACTGTTTATCTTTTACCTAAGGAAATAAGCTTTTTAAAACCACTGCAATTCCTACTTTGGGCCTGTAGAGGTCAGTATTGTTCCTTAGATTTTAAATTTCACAAGCACTTCAACTTCTTTTCTTTTTTGGCGTCACTGACTCTTCACGAGAGCTGAACAATTTGCAAAAATAATCTAAATGCAACTTGTTATGCAGTTATCTTTGATTTCTGCTGCTGCTTTTTGCCCATTTAAGTCACTTTTCACTCTGTTTTTTGCTACTTTCTAACCATTTTCTAACTTTTCTCTCCAATTTTTGCAGCTCTTTGACCACTTTAACCATCTCAAACTTATTTTTCTTGCTTCCTCTTGCTGTTTTTGCCGCTTTTCACCTTTTAGATCGTTGATCTTACAAAGGCTGTTTACAACACTTGGTGTCTTTGGTTGAACAAGTTGAGTTACACTGGTCTGCGATTAGAATATTGAAGGACACATTGCAGTTTAATCTGATTTATATAAATAACTTAAACTATCTTGCTCACCTTTCTTTTTCTTCTTCTTCTTTTTGAGATCGCCTTGGCTGCAAAGGAAACAAAGCGGTGTTAAAATCAGCCGTCTTAACTCATCCGGGCGTTTATCTCTGCGTAGTTATTCATCAAATCTAAAAGAGTTTACCCGGGTTCTTTGGGAAGGTTTTCTGGTTTGATGACCTTAGCGGCTTTTTTTCTAACAAACGTTGCTCCGTGTGAGTTTTCCAGCTCGTCCACGTCTACGTTGAAGGCCATCGTGTCTGCGGAGGGAAGGTGTTTGCTGAGGCTGAGACAGAAGCTAAGGAAAAACTCTAATAGTCAAACTAGTTTCTAAGGGCTGAAACTTCATCAAATCCTCATGAACAAATCAACAAATGTGTTCAGAAAAACAGATTATTAAAACTAGCAATCACATCAGGTTTTGTAGCTTCTATAATCAATGATTTCTGACGATGAAGGATACGATTTGGCTTTATCTGTGTCCACCAGTGAGTATGCAGAGATGAGTTGTGCGAGTGTGTGAACGTCGTTAGTGTTTTGCCTGTTTCAAGAAAAAAAAAAGACATTAAATCAGATCCACAAACACTCACAGATAATCTGCATCCACATGTGAATAAAACTGATGTTCTGCTTTTGAAATTGGTTGAATTTCTCTTTTCATTTCATGCCTTTTTTTGCTCTTAAGCCACCAAACTAATAGACATTTAAACAAGTCAACACAAGGCCGACCAAAAGCAGAACATCAATGTGTGTTTTTCACAGAAATAGTAAACACCCAATGAACCTCAGAGGGTTAAAACTCACTTCCACAGCTGCTCCAAATCACTAATTGCTTCTTTTTTACGTCCGTACTTCAGTTTGAAATTAGCAGCTTCTCGTACGAGCGCCAAGTGAGCAGCAGATCCGGGCTGTGGAGGAGGAAAACACGGCTGATTAAACACAGACAGATTACACATCGTGGTTCATGTATCAGCTTGTTCCATAGATTGAGTGCTGCGTGGGTGGGGATTGGTAAAACCTGAGCTACTTCAATCGCTTGGTTATAATGAGAATACAAATATAATCATCAGATACCAAAATTAAAGGAGAGTAGATGCTTAAAAAAGCTTTATTTTACAGACGCAGAAGTAAAACAATCACCTGCTCAGACTGGTAGTGCTCGATCGCTTGTTTAAAAACGTCAATAGCGCTGTCGATGTCTTCTTCATGGGTGTACATAGTTACCAAGGCTGAAACCTGCAGAGAAACTGCTGGTTAGTTTCACAAAATAAGCATGAAAACTTGAGTGTTGAGGTGTTTTAACTCCAAACTTACCATCCCTGATTTGTGCTTGAACTCTTCGATCGACCTTAAGACATCGCAAGCTTTCGTTACGTGACCTGGTTTCATGCAACATTACACGTGTTGGAAGGAAAGAGAGAGAGAGACGCATGTAAATATGTTGTCAAGATTTACCGCTATGTAATATGTTTCTTTTGCGTGTCATGTTTCAGAAATGTTTGTTTTTATTTTCCATGTCATGGCTGAATTCAAGGGGCAAATTCCGCTGAGTTTATACTAAAGCTTGAAAATCTCAGATCAAATCAACAGATATAAGTGAGCTGAATAACTTTCCAGAGAACTGCTACAGTCCTGAATTTAAGGATTTAATGCTTTTCTGTCTCTTTTCATGCAGATTTATGGTTTATCTTTTGGTCTTGGACAGCAGTCTGTACAAGAAAATTATACTCAGGGTTTTTTTTTTGATTTGAGATAATAGAAAAACTATTTTCTGATTTTCAATTTGTTCTCCTTGCTCTCCGAGAGTTGTTGTTTATAAATCTCTCAAATGACAGAAAAATTGATATCAGCTCCTTTATTAGTATTCAGCCCCTTTTTCTGTTCAGGATAGAAAATACTTAAAGTTTTTCTCTTTTTTCATTGAAATGGTTTCAACCAATATCCTACATCTTTGGAGTCTTTCTTAACTCTTTTAGCTGATCATTATTAAAAAAATCCTCCCTTACCTTGTACTAAATAAAGTTGTGCCATTGTCAGTTTGATGCCGGACGCACTCTCTGGATGTTTGTCTGAGAATTGCTGGAAGCCGAAAGAAAAACCAGTTAGTATGAACTAAAAATTTCGAAATCACACCCTGTCAGTACTTATAACTTTATACTTGGAGCTTTATTGGACTCATTCATTATTCAGTCGTGATCATTTGTACCTGTAGAAGCTCTACAGCCTTGCTGTGCTGCTTCTCTCTGCACAGCTGAGCCACCTGGATGAGCACAGGTCGTGGGTGACCCGGGTTCTGAGACTGAAGACTTGATGACAGTTTCCTACACTGATCAGCCTGTTGAGGAGGAAACAGCCACTCATGAAGAGACATTTGTATATCAAATTATTCTCACGTTCTTTACTGGCGTCTGCAGCTACAGTCGTACCTGGTTGGTGTACATGGCCAGCAGCGCTTTGTTGAGATCGATGGTCTGCAGCTGCTTCTTTGCCAGTTTGTATTCAACTCCCTCAGCGTTCGTCAGTTTGACTTTCTTCTTCGAGTCGAACACGTTTTGGTCCTACAGAAACATATAAATATTACTCAAACGAATAATGCAGTTTGAATTTTTATCTTCACAGCAGCACATCTACAGTGCATGAAGCACTTCATAGGACTGTGATACACCCACCTTGTTTATTGTTATGATGTTGTTGGCAGTCACAGCAAGTAGCCCCACGTCAGAAGGCCTGAAACCAGAAGCAGAATGTGAAAAACATATCTAATATTTCAACTGTGACTACAACATGTCAAAGCTTTTTGAACAGTTCCTCATTTTTATTCTCTTAAACTGTTATTGTGATGAATGGTGCACTCACTTCAGCTTGATGACCTGGTTGTAGAGCTGCAGAGCTTCGTCCGTTCGACCTTGTAGCTGCATGACATATGCCATCTGAGAGTGGATGACTGCCAGCTCGGACTCGATGTCCTCTTCAGTCACATCCTGAAAACCAGAGACAGTAATGTCAGCTATTAGAGCGGGGGAAGCAGACAGCTAACAGATGGTGGGCGTGTAGGATGACAGAGCAGTTTCAGCAACATTAAAACACACTTGTACTGTAGCATCTACTACTGTCAGCTAAATGTTTGTCAGTGCTGAGGTGACACTCACCGAATCGTCTGCCAGAGAGACTCTGCAAAGCTCTGTGAAGGAAAACAATCAGCTCAAGTCAAATACAAGAAGAAGAGAGCAGCAGCTTCACAAATGAAGTAAAACAAAGTGTTTAGACTGACCCTCTGCTTGCTGCAGTTTGTTGAGAGCTTCTGTGAGCTGCCCTTGTCCTATCAGAGTGCAGGCGGCGTTGTAGCAAAGCTCATACGTCGACTCTGGGAGACCCAAATCTTCCTGAAGAAAAACAGTACAATACAATGAAACATAATGGAAATGTTATCTAGTCAAGATTCAAAATGATGATAATGAAAAAAATGCAAGAAATATGTTAAAACATACATGGAAATCAGAGAATATTCAGAAAAAAATAGCCTTAGATTCTCAACATGGGAAATAATGCAAATAAAGTAAGAAGAATCTGGACATTTATTCATCACACTTTCACTGTTTTCTGTGTCAGTTTCTTGACTGGTATAAGGAATAAAAATAAATGCTTCAGACTTCATAAACGAGTTCTTACCACTTGAGCTTTCTCCCACTGACTCATAGACGCAACCACAGCAGCGAGGTTTGTCTTCCTCTCCTCTTCGTACTCATCCTGAGAGTTCCTGATCAGGTCTGTGTAGACGGATTTGCACTCTTCGTAGCGCTCCAATCTGTACAACTGAACCATTAAAAGAAAGATACATCTACTAAGTATAGATTCACACTATTCATTTTCAAAAACAAAGCATGCAGATGTATTTTTATGTCATTTTTTTAATAACCTCACCACTTGACCGTAGAGCTCCTTCAGTTTGTCCGTTTGTTCAGGAGCACCTTCAATGGTTTTCAGGGAACTTTCCACTCTGTTCAGTCTGTACTCACAGTACGCTTTCTCAAACACAACATCACTGCACACAGAAGAAATCAAACTGTATTATAAGATCTGGGGCTTTTATGAAAAATGCACATAGACAAATTAACACATATTAACAAAAATATAAAACGAACAAACAGTGCGTCTGATTACCTGCCGAGCACTTTCGAATGAGTGTTCATGACATTCAGCGCTTCTTTGAAGCTGCTATTCTGGATAAGGCAAACTATTTTACAGTGAAGGGCCGTCACATCATCCCTGTTTTCTTGCAAAACTGAAACAGAAGGAGAAACACAGTGCAATATTTCCTTTCCATCATGAATTGAGTATTTCATCACATGTATTTCTTTATTCTATGAAACCTGTGTTATTCGAACACATCTTTAAACTATTAAAATATAACATGTTTTTTTGTGTTTTGGTTCCTCAAACCCCCAAAATGTCAGGTGGTGCAACCGTCCTGACAAGTATCCACAGTAATTAAACTCTAAAAATTGAATGTCAGTTATTGTAAATGGAAATTAAAAATACAGTGGCATTATTTTATGCTTGAACCTTTTTAAATAAAACATTCTTTGCAAATAAAAAGAATTTTAAAGCTGTTGAGAAATGTAAAAAACTTTTGTCCCGTAATTTTCACCTTGTCAAATGTCAGGGTGGTGCAACCGTAACNGAGTGCAATATTTCCTTCCATCATGAATTGAGTATTTCATCACATGTATTTCTTTATTCTATGAAACCTGTGTTATTCGAACACATCTTTAAACTATTAAAATATAACATGTTTTTTTGTGTTTTGGTTCCTCAAACCCCCAAAATGTCAGGTGGTGCAACCGTCCTGACAAGTATCCACAGTAATTAAACTCTAAAAATTGAATGTCAGTTATTGTAAATGGAAATTAAAAATACAGTGGCATTATTTGATGCTTGAACCTTTTTAAATGAAACATTCTTTGCAAATAAAAAGAATTTTAAAGCTGTTGAGAAATGTAAAAAACTTTTGTCCCGTAATTTTCACCTTGTCAAATGTCAGGGTGGTGCAACCGTAACATTAGACTTTTATTTTAAAGTGAAGAGAATAAAACAGGAAACAGGAAACTGCATCAGCCAGAGGAGCCCAAATGACATTTGTGACCAAGTGGAAAAGTTTGTAGATTTCTCTGAAATACTGATAAAAAAGGTTTTTTCACTTCATTGGTGACTGGAACAATTTCCATGTCAGGTGGTACAACCAATGTAATAATGTGAAATGTTATTTTAACATCAAATTATTTATCTTATTCACAAATAAAAGAAATGAAACACACAAAATGAAAATGTATGAGTCACTACAGACACTTGAGAGATACTTGCCAATAATTTCACACAGAAAAAATAACAGGAACATATAAATATATTTTCATATATTTGGTTGCACCACCTGACATTTTTGGGTGCTCAAATTAAAAATACTAAAAAATAATGAACCTAAAAACTTTGAAATGTTGGTCAACTACTGAAATCTGTTAGAAAACATAATTCTTCTNACAACCAATGTAATAATGTGAAATGTTATTTTAACATCAAATTATTGATCTTATTCACAAATAAAAGAAATGAAACACACAAAATGAAAATGTATGAGTCACTACAGACACTTGAGAGATACTTGCCAATAATTTCACACAGAAAAAATAACAGGAACATATAAATATATTTTCATATATTTGGTTGCACCACCTGACATTTTTGGGTGCTCAAATTAAAAATACTAAAAAATAATGAACCTAAAAACTTTGAAATGTTGGTCAACTACTGAAATCTGTTAGAAAACATAATTCTTCTCTCAGAAATATGTTTTTTTTATCCAGTTTCAAAGAACTTTTTAAAAATACGTTTATAGACCCTCTTTTTGTCACTGACCCATATAAGAACCCAAAAGAAGATGGTTAGAGTTAGGATTGTTGTTTTCAAATGTCAATGGTTGTGTTATTGTGTTTTGCAAAGAAAAAATTAAAGCAGCTGCAACGTATATTCACACTAGAAATCGTCATGGAAACTTCATATGGAACATTTTAATGCATATTTCCATATCCAGGGTTTTATAGTGTTGATTTGAGCTTTAAACCTGCTTTAAAACGCAAATAAGAAGATTATAAACACAACACTGAAAACGCGGAGAGTTGTCGTAATCATAAGCAAAACAGTGCAATCAATCAGGATTTTAAGAGTCATTATTTCTTAATATTTTGCAGAGAATTGGTGAAATCTGTTCTGCTGCCATGATGACTTAGCTCTGAGGCTAACTAGGGACACGTCACTAATTGGGACATAACAGCGCTGTTTTGGAGCTCAATTTTAGATGATTTCTTCATTAAAAAACACTACATATTACTGGCTTTGAAGCTGCGTCACCACTAAGTCCTCAGATAAATATAATCCTGTTAAAAAAGTCTAAATGAGTGTTAGTGAGTCCTGACAGAAAGTGTCGTTAGCGGAGCCTCATGCTATCACTGCCCTTAGCTCCGCAGGCTAACGAGCCCGAGAAGAAACGGACCGTTAGTGAAAAAAACAACAGATCAGGTTCAGTTAGGGGTAAGAAATAAAGTGTGTGGGTTCGTACTTTTAGTGAGAGCTTTCAGGGCTCTGGTAAAGTCTCCATTCTGCCCACAGCGGTTGACTTCAGTCCACAGCGAAGCCACGGATCCTCCTCCGCTCGCCATCTTCGCTGAACGGACTCAAGAAGCAGCGGAAGAAGAAGGAGTCCACTTCCGGGCTACACTTTTCTATTTTATTTTTTTTTAAATTCATTTTAAAAAGACAAGTCATGCTAAATAAAAGCAATAATCTACAACAATTTTTCATTTTTAATTATCAATTTTTAAAAATTTTTTTGGTAATCATTAATTCATTTTAACGGCACTTCACCACTTCATGGCAACAGAACACAGAACCAACTGATGCCTTCACTGACCTCCTTCAAGAGCCGGACACACCACTGAACCCTCAGTAGGAAAAGTGTTTGAAAGTTTTTTTTTTGTTGTTTTGTTTTTTTTGTAAATAAGCTTTATTGATCATTTATTGGTTTAAATTTTATTGCATACCCTTTTCAAAAATTAAAAGTACTGTTTGTTCATGTATGCTGTGTGATCCAGATCACTTAAAAATGTTATAACACTGAATTTCCCTTCATTGAGATTAATACAAGTATATTGTATTATCTTTAAAGTGGATATAAAAAGTCAGGAGGTTGAAAAGTGGACTTGTATTCATGTGCTACATAAATTGCCTTTGATGGGGGCGCAGATGGCCTAGTGGATATGGCCGCGCACCATGAGGCTTGCCCTCGAGCGGGTGGCCCGGGTTCGATTTCCCGCCTGTGGCCTGTTTCCCGCATGTCACTCCCCACTCTCTACCCCATTTCCTGCTCTATCCACTGTCCTCCCCTATCCGATTAAAGGCAGAAAAGCCCAAAAAATATCTTTTAAAAAAAAAAAAAAAAAAAAAAAAAAAAAAATTGCCTTTGATGAGACTATTCACATCAGACTTGAAATAATAAAACCCAAAACCTTGAATAGTATACTTAAAATCATAATGGTTTTTATACAACACTACTTGTGACTGTTACAGTCATTTTATAATGCCCATATTGCAGTATAACATCTTGTAGTTATCAACATTGACTACAAGTGTAGATATTGTTCTCTACAAAAAGTATCAGGACTGTTGGAAAAAAAAAAAAAAAAAAAAACAAATAGGAAGAAAAAATTAAGCTCCAATATTTTAATAATTATAATTCTGAGAAAATATCAGAATTCTGACTTTTACTCTTGGAATAATCATAGAAACAATTGTCGGACCTTAATTCCATTATTATGTATCTATCTATTTTTATTTTTATGAGTGGCCCTTATCCTTCTTTTTTTCAGTCAAAATAGGGATTTTTTTTCCCAACAAACAACTGCAAATAATCACAAAAGTAGCCTTACACTTTGGGTTCTGCAATTCTTCAGTGATGAATAATAACATAGTAATAATAACAGAGTTATAACAATTATAACAACAACAACAACAACAATAGTAATAATAATAATAATAATAATAATAATAATAATAATAATAATAATAATAATAATAATAATAGTAGTAGTAGTAGTAGGATTTGTTTCAAAGCCATATTGCAGAGAGCTTCACAGGGGCAGTAAAATAAAGCAGATAAGACAAAAAATCATGAGCAATGCCATATCCGAACTACTATCAAATAATTGAAAAGACAACAACAATAATGAAAAAAAAGGAATTAAAACAACAACCAAGATTTAGATGAACATTACACTAGATTTTTTGGAAAGAAAGAATTGAAAGTTATAACTGGGAGAAGCTTCTATCTAAAGTAAAAATCTGAAGATAATTGTTTCATATTATACTATAGTTATTTGTTGTGCTGAGTTGCTGAGTGCGGTGTTTCCGCTGGTCCCTGAAGGCAGCACGGTAGGCAGGGTTGGAGGTTCGGCTGGACTCGAGAACCGAGGAGGGGGGCACTGTTGTCATCCGTCAGGGCTGTGAGTCGAGCTTTTGTCCAGAAGAAATGGCTGGAATCAAAGGTGAGACACTTTCACATCATCTCTCTTGAATAAATCATTTTTATTTAGTCAGAAAAACTCAAAGCGGGGGGTAAAAATCCCGCAGACGGATGATGCGTTTGTGCGCTGAGCTAACGGTCAGGGCCAGTGTGAACCAACGGTCGTTAGCATTAGCAGCAGAGCTTCATCCTCTTGGTTTAGAGAAGCAGCGACTCGCAGTTTGAAGATAAATCACCCGAGCTAAAGCACAGACTATAACTGTGTAATACACTCTTTAAAAACGTCACAGCCTTATCATGGTACAGCGGTGCAGTGGTTACCGTTATAATGCTAATATTAGCTGCAGCAGTTTAATTACTGTGTTTCTTGAGACTGAGCTGCAGATTAATTGATGCTCAGACTGAATCTGCTGCTACAAACGTGTAAATAACCTGCAAAAAAATAAAAGCATGGTTTGCATCTGCATGGCTGATGGAGCTATTACACGTGAAATCAGCTGATTCATCACATGATAACCTCAGCAGCAGGGCCCCTGCTCCAGCGTGGGAATATTAAAGGATGATCACATGTATGAAAACATCCACACTGATCATTTCTCTCTCTCTCTCTCTCTCTCTCTCTGTTTCTGCAGCTCTCATTAGCCTTTCTTTTGGGGGGGCTGTTGGCCTCATGTTCCTCATGTTAGGATGTGCCCTCCCTGCCTACGAGTAAGTATCAGCCTGAAGAAATTGATTGCAAATACTCAGATTACTGTAATTAAGTAGTTATTTGGGGTACTTGCACTTTTATAAGTAGATTTTCAAGTCTGCACTTTTACTTGTACTTAAATAATCATTATGCCATGTAATCTACTTAATTACTTTTAAGTCATAGTTGAGTATTGAGTACAATTTTCATTATCTAGACCAAGGGTTCCCAAACTTTTCTGCCTGTGACCCCCAAAATGGCAGCGTTAGGGACTGGTGAGGGGGACGACACCATGTTGTGATTACCCTGTTAGGTTTTTGTCTGTTTTTGGTTGTTTTGGGAGGGACTCCTATGAATTAAATTGACTAGCTATCTTTTAAATGGCTGATTACACGTGAAACGACTCAAGTGCCGTAGTTTGAACTTGTTTCTTTACACTTTTTGTCTATTTTGTAAAACTGTTTGCATTATTTTATATGACCTTTAACCCCAATTTTTGCTTTTATTCTCACAATAATGGATAAAATGTGGAATTGGTCATGGTTTTCGATTTTGGGACACATGCCACGACCCCCTATTAATGTCCCGCAGCCCACCAGGGGGCCACGGACCACAGGTTGGGAATCACTGGTCTAGATCAGTGGTTCCCAAAGTGGGGGTCTGGACCCTTTGGGGGGTCGAGATATTGCAAGTGGTCCGCCAAATCATTTTCAAAATAGTCTGAGTTTTAATGAAGGGTAATTATATAAAGATACAAATGTACAGAATAATGTTTAAATATTAAAACTTGGTTACATTTGTAAGGATATTCAACACGTTCAAACGTTTGTATATAAGAAAAGTCCTTGAAGAGGGCAAGTTAAAGCCCAACATGTAACATGACCCCAAATTTAACAAAACCCTGAAATTTGATTAAACAAATATTGTATATCCCAAGACTATAATCACTGACCCAACATTTAACAAGTTGTTATATCGTGGGAAAATGACTTTTACCTTCTGGGCTCAGCATCTGTTACATCATTAACCAGTTAACACATTACGGGTTTTATTACATTTTTTTTCTTACATTTCGGGTCTTTGTTACAAATCAAGAGCTAACGAGGCGCTATACAGCCCTCATAATTATATGGTCAGAGGTGGGCCGCGAAAAATTTTTGAGACTTAAAAGTGGGCCCTGAATTGAAAAAGGTTGGGAACCACTGATTCCCAACCTGTGGTCCGTGGCCCCTTGGTGGGCCGCGAAGGTCTCACAAGTGGGCCGCCAAATAATTTCCAAAACACAAACAGATTTTAGTGGAGGGAAATAATATAAAAATACAACTATACAGAATAATTAATTATGTTGAAACTCAGCTAAATTTTAACCTCTTAAGACCCAAGCATTTTTCTTGTGAGCTCTCTTTGCTATTTCGGATCAGTCAGACCTAATAAGTATAAAAAATAAATTTGGTCTTTGTACGGGAAGTAATTTTTTTAGTGTAATTAGCTAGCTACAGTTTTTAGTTATAAGTGTTATTGTCCGTAACTACTCTTTTCATCCCTCTGAAATGGGTTTAGAGTTATGATATCACCTAAAGATGACGTGGGAAGTGTGCCTACATGTGGCTAAGAGATTAAAGTTTTGAAAAATTAAGTGGACGCCTGGTCTTAAGAGGTTAAAACAAACTAAAACTGTTCCAATAGTCATCTCGCTAAAAAAGCCCTTTAAGAAAGCTTGTCAGAGCCTAGTGTGTAACATGATACAAAATGCAAATGTACAAAAAAAGGTACTGAGCCTGAAATGTATCAAAAAGAATGAAGTAAAACTCAAAATATAATGTAATAACTTGTTACACAGCAAAAAGTTTCTGCATTTTGGGCTCAGCATCTGTGAAAATATCGACCAGTTAGTAAATTTATATTTAATTAAATTTTTTCAATTACATATTTGGTTGAGGCATTAGAGAGCCTTGGTACTTATACTCTGTACTTTTACTTGAGTGTTTTTCTAACACCATTATTTTGTGTGTGTGTGTGTGTGTGCAACCCTGTTCACACTTGGCTCTCACTGACACGCACCTGAGATGATCCCACCAGATTTACTGCTTTAAATACAGGTGTGAAACATGGCAGGATTAACTTGCTCGGTGACAGAAATTAGCTGCTGGATCCTTGTTACGAACCTCTAACCTGCTACATCAATACTAGAGACTAAGGCCCAATTCCAATTCCTTTCTTAACCCTCAATCTTAGTAGCCCTCAAAACCAAGTGTTGAGGGCTATCTTGTGACTTAGAAATGGGACACCCCTTAAATGCAAATGAAATTGTTGTGGACTGTCTGTCAGTTATTCCTTCGGTTAGTGTTATAAAAAAAATATCTGTATAAATAACACAACCACGGACATATTCAGCTGTCACAGCAAACCATAGTTTATTGAAAGGTAAACACCAGCTATAACTATCGTTACATAACTCTGCAGCTACAGGAGATGACATTAGCCCGGTCATCTTATACCATTATCAGCACAAGCGTGTTATATAGGCTGTTATCTTGATAAAATAATTACATTACCACGGAGAAAAATGACCATTTTGTAACGTTTACAAACTTAAACGATAGGAACATGGAAAAGATTGTAAAATAAAAATAAATGTTCTGCAACAACGAGGTAAATAATCCATAAAATGGGTCTAAACTAAGATAATACAATGGTTTTCCTAATATTTCTATCTCCATTAACAAAGAAAATACTACATTTGTATTTCGCCTTCTCTGCCACTTTGGACGCCATGTTTATTTACTGAAAATATGCAATGCATTCTGGATGTCCCTTAGTCCCAAGGGTGGTGTCGGAGAATCTCAGTATTGAGGGAGATACAGCCTCAAACTTAACCCTCAACCTTAACATTCTGAGAATCGGGACAGAACTTACACTTCGCGGGAGTGCGCATTTTGAGATTGAGGGTTAAGACAGGAATTGGAATTCACCCTAAATCTTATTCTCAGTTTATGATTCAGCCAGTAACTTTTTTACCTCATCTGCCATTGGCTAGTTCCACCAGCTAAATAAAAAATTATTACCATACAGTTTTTATTGTAGGAACTGCCCAAAAATAAGCATCACTTGAAGATATGTACAGATAAACTTAGATTAGAAAAGACTGTAAAATTTCAGAGTAACTGAGTGTCTTTTCCCCTTCTTCTGCAGCAAATACTGGCCTTTGTTCCTCCTCTTCTTCTACATCCTCTCTCCCATCCCATACTGCATCTCACGGAGGGTGGCTGATGACACAGACTCCGCAAGTAACGCCTGCAAAGAGCTGGCCATCTTCCTCACGACGGGCATCGTCATTTCAGCCTTTGGCCTGCCCATCGTCTTTGCGAGAGCTGACGTAGTGAGTGACACGAGTACTTCCCAACATAACAGGCTCTAAACTAGGGCTAAACGATTTCAGAAAAAGATCTAATAGCAATTTTTCTGGTAGATGTTGCGACTTCAATTCAATTCATGATTTTCTTCAAATCAAGCTTCAGTGAAGTTTTCACAATGTACAGAAACATTTACAAACTTGACAGAAAATTACATCAAACAATCAAAAGCTTTTCCTCTAATGTAAGGATGAAAATGGAAGGTTTCTAGCTCCCAGATAAAAGGTCAATATTTTGAGATAAGAGTCCAAATTTTCAGAAATCAATTTAACATTATGTAAAAAAAAAATAGAAAAGTCCAAACTTCCACTTTTAAGGTCAAAATTTTGAGATAAAGAAAAAAAGTCTAAGATAAAAAGTCAACATTTTGAAGTACAGGCAACATTTGAAATTAAAAGTAGAAATTTTGATATAAAAACTCAAAATTCTAAGTCAAAATTATGAGAAATAAAGACAACATTATTCAATAAAAGGTACAATTTTAAGAGAAAAAAAAAGGTTTTGAGATGAATAGTGCAATTTCTGACCTTAAAACACAATTATTTCTATTTCTAAACTGGACTATTTAATCATATTCTTAGTTATAATAACTGAAAAAACAAAAAGTTCAGAACAAAATTCAACAATCCCAAGGAAAAAAGGATCTTTCCGAACAGTTGTACACTCACAGGATGTTTGTGTAAAACAAGTGATGACAGATTCGAGGTCAGTCAGGAGCAAAACTTTGCAGCTTTGGCGATCAAGAATAACCTGGGAGATAATTACGTTAATAGAGCGATTATTCTGCGTAAGAAAAACAGTTTGAGATCAGTATTCTTCGCCTCCTGTGGCACATTTATCATGTTCAGGCCTTGGTGCTCTTTATCACAAACTGCTGGCAGCGTTCAGTCTGAGCCCTGCACCAGACTGCCAGCCCTCATCAGCAGATGCCTCCAGGCTTAACTTTTATACCAGTACAAACTCTGCATGACATTATCACACAGTAAAACATTAGCTACAACAAATTATCAGCCTTTGTTGAAGAATATAGCTCAACATTTATTTCAGTTTCTCTGTATTTTGATTGAAGACACTAAAAGCTTTGGACCTGAGAGTTTCAGAAGCTGGTGAATTGATTATATTCTTTAAAAGGACTGTAGGACTTCCTGAATGATCATAAAAAAGTCAAATATAATAATCAGCACCAGTATAGGTTATTTCTAAATGCTTACTCCTAGATTCCTTATCAGGGAGCTGGACCACATTAAAGTCTCTATGACAACATCACACCAGCTGATGAGGTTTAGAAGTGAGAAGAGACATCTTTGTTTTTCTCTGCTGAAAACTATTTCTGTGGTTTATGAAGTTGTTACAGGAAACAGGTGCTGGACTGTCTGATAGAGAAGAGATAGAAGAGCAGCAGGAAGCTAAACAGGAGAGTGATAGAGCACAGGCTCAAGGCTAAAACCCACCTTAAAGGCTTATACACAATCTAAGGGCTAAAACATGAGTGAAAGGCTTAAAAAACCAGGTTACGTTTGCTCTGCTTGGTGAGGTTGTAGTTGGTAGATGAGCACAGGTAGGACACAACCAGGATTCACTAACGTTACATGTTATGGACATGTCTCAGAGCACCGAGCTGTGAGTAGCTAAGCTAAATGTAGCTACTAAACTGCGCTACAAACTTACAAAGTTTGATTATTGTCACGTCTCAAAGAACAGCGCCATATAACTATTGATAAATACCTTACCTTGTCGTGTTATCAGGTAAAAAGTTGTTTTTAACAAAGAAAAGTAGAGATTCAATCTTCATTCAATTTCCAAAACAGATACACGAGTAATAATTGTGACAGTTTGTGGCTGCAAACCACTTCATACAGATTCTCTTCACATTCACTATTAATAGTTTTCATGTCAGAAATTTTAATGAATGTGTGAATTTTGGAAACCAATGTGCGATAAGCCTGTTTTAATAAACCTGAAACCTCCTCGAAGTCTGAACTGAGCCATTAAATCCAAACAACAGAGAGGAACCTCACATTTTACGGCGCAACCTCTTGAACTACTTCGAAGAGTTTAAGGTTTGTCCTGCACTATTTAAACACAAGGTTCTAGAGAGGTGAGAGGGAAATATAAGACTTTAAAGTTTCGAGATAAAACACTGAGCTAAATCAGAGAAAAGTCAGAATACGAGAGAAAAATACGCCCTGTATGAACTGTGAGAAAGTGAAACAAGCCATGACAAAAAGTGAAATCTTCCTTTAAAGAAACCCCGACAGCAAGGACAAATAGGCATGAATATAATAATAATAATAATAATAATAATAATAATAATAATGATAATAAATTTTATTTATAGAGCGCTTTTCTAGATACTCAAGATGCTTCACAGACATTAAAAACATCAAATAAAACAACACGGTAATGATAACAAAAATAATAACCTATAACAATGAAAACAAGACAAAACAAAACCATGGGATACATTTAAAAGCAGTTAGACATTAAAAACACTTTTAAGAAGATGCGTTTTGAGGACGGTTTTGAATGTGGATGGGTTTGGACAGGCTCGGATGTGTTGTGGTAAGGTGTTCCAGAGGGTGGGGGCAGTGACAGAGAAGGCTCTGTCCCCCCAGGATATGCTTAAATGTTTGTCCCAAACTACAATTTGTTGTTAAAAGACATAAAAAAATGTTTTTTCTTTAAAAAAAAAATACAGTTTAAAACACTGTTTCTATCCTTCGGGCGCAGCCTTTGTTTTACTGCCGCAATGCATTCTGGGTTGATGATGTAGATTGGTTGCTTGGTGCCGAGCATCTGGATTTGCCCGTTTACTCACTACTAGTCGCCGTAAGTCACGAGGTTTGAGGAGGGAAAAAAACATAATAATGCCACATGTGGCTGCTAGGAAGTTGTGGGAAATCGCTTGTGGGCGTAAACAACTTCCCATGGAGCCGCGGCTATGTTCACCGGTGAAGAGGGGTCTTCGTAAACGACGTAAATCGGCCGGGTACGACTACTTTCTCGACTGTCCACACCCAGTAATATTTGTCTCTGATTTCGGTTTACGACACGGCTGATAAAAGGTTGTGTTTGGGTGTTTTGAAGGAGACCTTTGGTGACAAGTCCGCTCCAGGACTTATATGATCCTGTATGAGATCCAGCCCGGTGCAACCATATGACGTCACTACCCAGACTTTATTGCGGCGTAAACAACAAGGGCGGCCTACAGGTGAAAATATTTTTTCAAATTTTATACAAACTAAGATATTTTGAGAGATTTTATTATGGTTCTTATGTAGCTGGTAAAAACACTGATCATGTAGGAAAATGACGTTCTGGTAGCCAGGGTTCCTTTTAACTTGGTCTTATTATTATTATTTGAATAAATTTCATGGTTCCAATTTTTTATCTCATTATTTAACTTTAACCCAATAAAGTTGAATTTTTTCTCACAATTTTACCCTTTGGCCACAAAATCAAAACTTTTTTTAATGACAATTCACCCTTTTTTAAGTGTCAACAAAAACTTTCTGTCTCATTTCAAAACACGCCTGCAGAGAAAAACAGTTTGGTGTCCATGGCGACAAATGAGACATAAAAAGTAATTACAGGCTCCAAATTAAAGATGATTTAAACGATGTATTGTTCTGCCTAATTAAATGAAAGAAGAAGAAAAAAGACTAGATCTGTTACATACATTAATTGTTAAAGTTCAAACACTTCAAACTAAAGTTATGTTTAAAGAGACACATTTTAAAACTTTATAAGACATATTGATGATATTTTGAAGTTTGTGAAAAATTAATTATTTCGTTTTTCCAAGAGGCAAACACAAATAGATATGGAGAATATATACTTTTTTTTTTGTTTGTTTGTTTTTTATTGGAGGGAGTGGGTTGTTGTTTTTTGAGAGAGAGAGAAAGAGGAAGTCTTGAAGTGATTTTAGACGTAACACTGCAAACAAACGAGCATTTTGTCGACCTGATGATGATGTTTCTCAGACTGTGGGAAAAGCTGGAGCCCCCAGAGAAAAAACCCACGCATCAGTACTTTTTTTAAAAACACCGTCACCAGAAATGTTTCAGTTTGTCTAAAACATCTCCGGTTACAGCGTCAGTGCAGAATCTTGAAGAACTCAGAGTAACCAACGTTTTGGTGACACCAACACGTCAGAAACAACCGAGTT
This sequence comes from Thalassoma bifasciatum, assembly GCA_008086565.1. Lineage (NCBI taxonomy): Eukaryota > Metazoa > Chordata > Actinopteri > Labriformes > Labridae > Thalassoma > Thalassoma bifasciatum. Next base: position 92,221 of record RPOG01001600.1, read on the forward strand.
CAACAAGTTCAAGTCCGACAGAGTTTGAACGTTTGTTTGTAGTTTCCACCGAGAGCGTAAGCGTTTTAGCTTCAGGGGCGAGGAACGACTCCCTACGTGAGGAAGAAACCTCGGGCAGAACCGGGCTCTGGTGGACGGTCGTCTGCCTCGACCGGGGGTTAAAGGGGGGGGACAAGAAGAAGGGGAGGGGGGGCAGTTTGGATGTAGAACTACAAACAAACAGGACTGTGCAAGCCGGAGAACCCGGTGAGAACCCACGCATCAGTACTTTTTTAAAACCAAGGAGAAAGAGGGAGGGGGGGAGGAAGGGGGGAGGAAGAAGTTACTGCTGCTCTGAGTCAGAACAACAACGAGCCTCCTCCTCCTCCTCTTCATCACCTCCGCTCTCTTCCTTCTTGTGTTTCTTCTCCTTTAACTCCTTCTTTTTCGCTTTCAGATCAAAGGAGTCGCAGAAAAGGAGGAGCCAAAGACAAGATTTGCAGAAGACGGTCTAGCAAGACAAGAAGAACCACTACTGTTCTTGGTCGAGCAACAAGAGGAGGAGGTCCAGAAACTAAAAACGGTTGTCTCGCAGAACAATTTCCACCATTTCTTCTTTTTCCACCTCGGCTTGTTGAGCTTTGGTGGTCAAAGTCGTCTCCAGCTCCGACAGTCTGATGTTTTCCGTCTCCATATCCAGGATTTTCTTCTTGGTGGGTTCGATCTCTTTCTCCACCTCTGAGACTCTGTTGGTCAAAGTCTGGTTCTCCTCCTTCAGGTCTTTCTTCTCCTCCTCCAGATCTTTGATTTTTGCCAACAGAGCGTCTTGTTTTTCGGTCAAGGTCGTCTCCAGCTCCGACAGTCTGATGTTTTCTGACTCCAGCTCCTGGATCTTGGACTTTGTTGATCTGGTTTCTTCCTCAGACTCTCGAACTCTTTCGGCCAAACTCTCATTCTTCTTCTCCAGGTATTTCTTCTCCTTCTGGATCTTCTTTCTAATAGAGTAAAACTCCTTTTCTCTCCTCTCCATCTCCTTAGAAAGCTGATACGTACTCAGGTTAAGTTTGTTANGTTCCTGGATGAAGCTGTCCCTTTCTTCCAGTTGTTTGTTCAGGTTTTCCAGCTTCATCTGGCTCTGGAGAGACGACTTTGACAGTTTCTCTCTGAGCTCAGAAACTTCCTGGTTCTTCTCGTCCTCCAGCTCTTCGATTCTGGCCGACAGAGTCTTTTCTTTCTCCACCATTTCTTCTTTTTCAGCCTCTGCCTTCTTGACTTCGGTGAACAAAATCTTTTCTTGCTCGGACAGTTTGATGTTTTCTGTCTCGAGCTCCAGGATTTTGGTCTTTGCTGATCTTGTCTCCTCCTCAGACTCTGAGACTCTGTTGGTCAAAGTCTGATTTTTCTCCTCCAACTCCTCCATTTTGGCCAACAGAGTCTTTTCTTTCACAACCATTTCCTCTTTCTCGACCTCAGCTTTCTCGGCTTCGGTGATGAAAGTCTTTTCCTGCTCAGATAGTTTGGTGATTTCCATCTGGAGCTCAAAGATTTTAGTCTTTGCTGATCTTATCTCCTCCTCAGACTCTGTGACTCTGTTGGTCAGAATCTGGTTTTTCTCCTCGAGGTCTTTCTTGTCGTCCTCCAGCTCTTCAATTTTGGCCAACAAAGTCTTCTCTTTCTCCACCATTCCCTCTTTTTCTGCCTCAGCTTGATGAGCTTTGGTGGTCAAAGTCGTTTCCAGCTCCGACAGTCTGATGTTTTCTGACTCCAGCTCCTGGATCTTGGACTTTGTTGATCTGGTTTCTTCCTCAGACTCTCGAACTCTTTCGGCCAAACTCTCATTCTTCTTCTCCAGGTATTTCTTCTCCTTCTGGATCTTCTTTCTAATAGAGTAAAACTCCTTTTCTCTCCTCTCCATCTCCTTAGAAAGCTGATACGTACTCAGGTTAAGTTTGTTATAAAGACTTTCTTTCTTCTCCTTGAGTTCCTGGATGAAGCTGTCCCTTTCTTCCAGTTGTTTGTTCAGGTTTTCCAGCTTCATCTGGCTCTGGAGAGACGACTTTGACAGTTTCTCTCTGAGCTCAGAAACTTCCTGGTTCTTCTCGTCCTCCAGCTCTTCGATTCTGGCCGACAGAGTCTTTTCTTTCTCCACCATTTCTTCTTTTTCAGCCTCTGCCTTCTTGGCTTCGTCGAACAAAATCTTTTCTTGCTTGGACAGTTTGATGATTTCTGTCTCGAGCTCAAAGATTTTGTTCTTCAAAGAGCTGGTCTCCTTGGTCAAAGTCCTCATTCTCATGCGCTCCCTCTGCCACGACTCCTCCGTCACCTCCTGCTCCTCCTGACGGTTTTGGACGGCGTTGTTGGCTCCATCCAGGTCTTGTGTGGACCTCTGAGTCCTGGCTGATCTGGCGCCATGACCACGTCGCTGCGTGTTAGAGTTCATTGTTGATCTATGGATGTGGTTGAACACGGTCGTAGATTAAAATCTCTGTGGTAGGTTGTGGACTAATCTCTCTGGTCGACTGTCGAACTGTGACCTGAAGTGGATCTGGACTCTGAGAGTGAGTGTGTGGACTAAAGGACTCTCTGTGATTCTGACACACCTGTGACATCACAGGGTCATAGAGCGTGTTTACCTTTAAAACCTGCTGCTCAAACTGAAACTCAGACTTTTTCAAACATAAACAACTGTGAACGGTTCATTCCACTTTCCTGAGTGAACACTTCCACTTATAAACAAACAACAGAAGAAATTAACGTTTAAATATCTTTATTTTATACTGGATACTAGGGCTAAACGATTTATCGCTTTCTGATCACAATCGCAATTTCAGACATTGTGATCATGTGATCGCCAAAGCTGCAATTTTTCTTTTGCTCCTGACTGACCCCGGATCTGTTGTGTCGGCTGTTTTTAACACACGTGCATCAAGTGTAAGACTGGTGGGAAAAATCCCTTTTTCCTTGAGATTGTTGAATTTTGTCTTTAATTTTTTTGGATTTTACTTTATTTAACTTGACACAATTAGGAATATTTTGCTCTCCATTATTTTTAAAGTCAAGAGTCAAAGATAGCTCTTTTTGTTCCTCAGTTTTTATAACTAAAAGTACAATTTAGAAAGTCCGGTTTAGAAATAACAAGAATAGGTGTTAGACTCAGGGTTTTGATAAAAGTCAAAATTCGACTGTTTATCTGAAAATCTTTTTTTAAAGTTTTTTTTTTTTGCCTTTCATTCCATAATTTTGTATGTATTTCGGATAATTTTGACTTTAATCCGATAGTTTCAAATTTTTATATCAAACTTTCAACTAAACCTTTGTTTCAAAACATGGACTTTTTATCTTAGACTTTTTGTCATCTTAAAATTTTGACCTTAAATAAGAAAGTTTTGACTTTTTTCACATGATGTTAAATTAATTTCTCAAACTCTGGAAGTTTATTGACTTTCTGTCTCAGAATTTTGTCTTTATTTGTCAAAATTTCCACTTTTCATGTTAAAATATTGACCTTTTATCTCAAAGTCGGAAACAATTCTTACCTTCAGTTTTCATTTTCATCCTGGCATTAGAGTAAAAGCTTTTGATGTTCTGTTGCGCTTTGTGCAAACCTTGGTGTTTGAGGTCCTGACCCTCCAATGTGACAAATTCAGGGATTTGTAGAGGTTTGAAAATTTAGATTGAACATGGCGACACTGAACTGTATATTCCCAGTTTCCTCATGTTTGGAATTATCTGTAAGATGTGTTCAGGACCACAAAGACTCTGCTTTAAACCCACCTGCAGCTCTGCTTTGTGCTCACCTGTTCTGGAGTTACCTGCCTGAGTGTCCTGCTCTTACATGAGTTGATTAAACCGAGCTGAGTGAAAAAGTCTTTGTGCAGTTCGCTGAAAAACATCAACACTTCACGTCCTCCTCCTGAAATGATTCTGTCAGACTCTGAATCCAGCAGAAGGTTATAAAACTGAACCAGGACAGGCGGGCGGGGTCTGCCTCTGGCTGTCAGTGGGTGGAAACCGTCATGAGTGGGAGCAGGAACAAAGCTGTTAAAGTCAGAGTTCAGNTGTAAGATGTGTTCAGGACCACAAAGACTCTGCTTTAAACCCACCTGCAGCTCTGCTTTGTGCTCACCTGTTCTGGAGTTACCTGCCTGAGTGTCCTGCTCTTACATGAGTTGATTAAACCGAGCTGAGTGAAAAAGTCTTTGTGCAGTTCGCTGAAAAACATCAACACTTCACGTCCTCCTCCTGAAATGATTCTGTCAGACTCTGAATCCAGCAGAAGCAATATTTTGACTTGGTCCTGTCCGCCCGCCCCAGACGGAGACCGACAGTCACCCACCTTTGGCAGTACTCACCCTCGTCCTTGTTTCGACAATTTCAGTCTCAAGTCGGCGAAACAGTAGCAGCTGCGCCGAGTCCTCTCTGAGAGGTGCGCAGCTCGCCGAGCCGGACTCTCTGACCACTCCCGATTTAAAACCACGGGAGAGAGATGGAGCACAGGCAAAAGGCTAAAACATGAGCTAAATGCTAAAACAAGGCCTGGCTATTGCAGTTATTCTGCAGTGATCTGTTCAAACCTGAGAGTCTGTCAATAAAATGAAGAGCCAGGTTACGTTTGCTCTGCTTGGTGAGGTTGTAGTTGGTAGATGAGCACTGGTAGGACACAACCAGGATTCACTAACGTTATATACACGTCTCAGAGCACCAGGCTGTGAGTATTAAGCTAAATGTAGCTACTAAACTGCGCTACAAACTTACAAAGTTTGATTGTTGTCACGTCTCAAAGAACAGCGCCATTTTTCGCAAACAGATACACGAGTAATAATTGTGACAGTTTGTGGCTGAAGTGGCTGCAAACCACTTCATACAGATTCTCTTCACATTCACTATTAATAGTTTTCATGTCAGAAATTTTAATGAATGTGTGAATTTTGGAAACCAATGTGCGATAAGCCTGTTTTAATAAACCTGAAACCTCCTCGAAGTCTAAACTGAGCCATTAAATCCAAACAACAGAGAGGAACCTCACATTTTACGGCGCAACCTCTTGAACTACTTCGAAGAGTTTAAGGTTTGTCCTGCACTATTTAAACACAAGGTTCTAGAGAGGTGAGAGGGAAATATAAGACTTCAAAGTTTCGAGATAAAACACTGAGCTAAATCAGAGAAAAGTCAGAATACGAGAGAAAAATACGCCCTGTATGAACTGTGAGAAAGTGAAACAAGCCATGACAAAAAGTGAAATCTTCCTTTAAAGAAACCCCGACAGCAAGGACAAATAGGCATGAATATAATAATAATAATAATAATAATAATAATAATAATAATAATAATAATAAATTTTATTTATAGAGCGCTTTTCTAGATACTCAAAGATGCTTCACAGACATTAAAAACATCAAATAAAACAACACGGTAATGATAACAAAAATAATAGCCTATAACAATGAAAACAAGACAAAACAAAACCATGGGATACATTTAAAAGCAGTTAGACATTAAAAACACTCTTAAGAATATGCGTTTTGAGGAGGGGTTTGAATGTGGATGGGTTTGGACAGGCTCGGATGTGTTGTGGTAAGGTGTTCCAGAGGGTGGGGGCAGTGACAGAGAAGGCTCTGTCCCCCCAGGATATGCTTAAATGTTTGTCTCAAACTAGAATTTGTTGTTAAAAGACATAAAAAAATGTTTTTTCTTTAAAAAAAAAATACAGTTTAAAACAGTTTCTATCCTTCGGGCGCAGCCTTTGTTTTACTGCCGCAATGCATTCTGGGTTGATGACGTAGATTGGTTGCTTGGTGCCGAGTATCTGGATTTGGCCGTTTACTCACTACTAGTCGCTGTAAGTCACGAGGTTTGAGGAGGGAAAAAAACATAATAATGCCACATGTGGCTGCTTTTGGGTGAACTTTTCAGTCCAAAGGAAACAAGGAGACTGATGTTAGTCTGCACAGCTTCACAAAAGACAAGAAAAGAAGGAAGTTGTGGGAAATCTCTTGTGGGTGTAAACAACTTCCCATGGACCCGCGGCTATGTTCTGGCCACTTCTCCCCACTTCGTAAACGACGTAAATCGGCCGGGTACGACTACTTTCTCGACTGTCCACACCCAGTAATATTTGCCTCTGATTTCGGTTTACGACACGGCTGATAAAAGGTTGTGTTTGGGTGTTTTGAAGGAGACCTTTGGTGACTAGTCCGCTCCAGGACTTATATGATCCTGTTTGAGATCCAGCCCGGTGCAACCATATGACGTCACTACCCAGACGTTATTTCGGCGTAAACAACAATGGCGGCCTACAGGTGAAAATATGTTTTCAAATTTTATACAAACTAAGATATTTTGAGAGATTTTATTATCTTTCTTATGTAGCTGGTAAAAACACTGATCATTTAGGAAAATGACGTTCTGGTAGCCAGGGTTCCTTTAAAGTGATATTCCAGAGCTGCAGCTAAGGACACCAGTTGTGTTTATTTGCTGGTAACGTCCCGTTCTGCTGCGTGTCCTGAATTAAAAAACTCAGAACTGAGCAGCATGTGGAAGTGATTCAGTAAACCACTCTCTGATTCTGTCCTGAATCCGTTCTGCAGCATTTGTTAAACTGAATTATTGATGTTTCTACAGATCGCCTGGGGGGCGTGTGCGCTCGTGCTAACGGGTAACGTAGTGATCTTCGCGACCATCCTGGGCTTCTTCCTGGTCTTTGGATCCAACGACGACTTCAGTTGGCAGCAGTGGTAAAACGTCAGGGGGAGGGGGGGCTTAGTCTGAACTGTTTTTATTAGCATTATGGTTATTATTATTATTATTATTATGGTATTACTGTTTGGTTCTTCTTGTTGTTGTTATTTATATAATGACCGCCCATCCATAGACTCACACCAAACCAGTGCAATACTTTCTTTTCTCCTCTTTTTTATTCTACGCCTGCATCATACTGAACTGACACAAGTGGGATGGAAAATGCTGACTTGAAGTTGGGTTTTTATTTCTTTTAGTTCCACTTTCTGACACTTCCTGTGTTTGTGAGTCCGTCTCTGTTTGTGTCTGATTTCTTTTCTGAGCGCTGTGATCAACTACTTGTGAAAATATGTGTAAAAGAAGCCGAGTGAATGTTAAAATATGACTTCATCTGACCAAAAAGGACAGGCTGGAAACCGTCTGTGCTCCTTTTTCTTCCCCCACACATAAACTCTCATGACAAAGCTTAAAGCACGGATTGGTGTGCGTTTCCACTTCCAAGTTTAAATCAGCAGAAAAAACGATAGAAGATCTGCACAGAACAAGCTCAGATTTCAGCTAGCACTGGTTGTATTGATTGAAACTGTGACTTTTTTTTTGTTTGTCGCAGTGTTAGGTGAAACCAAAGTGAGAGCGAGGCAGATTTTCATCTACGAATTTGATGCTACCACCTGTTAAAGAGTCGGTCACTTTCCCTGGCGCCTGTTTGGGACCATGTTGTAAAGAAGTGTTCTCACTTAAACATGTTCTTTGACTTTTTTAAAACCTGGAATTTTAAAAATGTGACTAAAAAAAAGGGGATTCAGGATGAAAGTCTCTCCACTTTGATCAAATAAATCCATCTTGGTGATTTCCCAACATCTTACCCCTCTTTAAGTTTGGGTAAGCTTTGCCCCGTCAGGTCAGGAAAGCATGAATAGCCCACGATAGCCACCAGGATTAGCTTAAGGACAGCAGCCTCGTGCAAAAGTCAGCCAAGATAAGAAGTGGGCCACTTCTAATCAAGTCCTGGTCACTTACAGCCCTTAAGCTTTCAAATGTGACTCCTTCAAAATAAAAGAACAGCAGCTTTAAGGTTGTATTTCTCTCTAGAAGCACATTTTGTCTGGATTTGGCGTCAAATTTCCTCACACCAGCATTTTCATGAAGTAAACGCAGCNGTCGATTTGGTTAATCTGTTGGCAGCTTTGGGATCAGCACAGTCTGCAGTCGGTCAGGTGAAGCTCTCCTGTTTGCTAAACAAGCTATCGCTCTGCTGCCTCGGTGACGCACTGGTGTGTGTGTGTGTGTGTGTGTGTGTGTGCTCTCTGAAAGATGAACAAACCTGAATGTCTGCTCACTGAATCCTACAGGCGATTAGTGAAGCCCAAAAGTTTCGCCCCCAGATTAAACACCACTGTCAGAAGATCTCTGCATGATTCGTTAGACCACACAAACAGTCAGTTAAAGAATTAAATACAAGAGTTTTAAAAAACGCCAAAAAACCCTTCTAAAGATCTGTTTATGTTAAAGTGGGGGTATTCTTCTTTAACACATTCAAACATGGATTTAAAGTAACAATGCAGGATGTTCACACCAACTGTTTGCAGATTTATAAACCTCTACATGTTCATATGTAGAAGAAATCCCTGAATCTGTCTGTTAACTATAGAACAGTGGTTCCCAACCTTTTCCACCTTAGGGCCCACTTTTAAATCTCAAAAATGTTTGACGCCCATCTCCGACCTAAGTACGGCAGCTATATAATGCCTTTTTCGAACCTCATTTTTTACAATGACCCAAAATGTAACAACAGCCCAAAATGTGATAACTGGTCAATAATATAACAGATGTTAAGCCAAAAACGGAATAATTTTTTGCCCAAAATACATCAACTTATTCCATTTTGGATCAGTTATTACATCTTTGGTTTTACTGCATTCTTTTTGTTACATTTGGGGCTCAGCACTTTTGTTACATTTTCAACAAGTTTTTTAAAATTTGAGTTTTCCAACATTTTATTTTATTACATTTCAGGACGTTGTTATGTTTAGGGTCATGTTACCTATTGGGCCATATTATGCCTTCCTTAAGGACTTTTTATCATATATGAATATCCGTACTGTTCTAATTTCTTTTAAAACTTTACTGAATTTGACATTTAAATGTTATTCTGTATATTTGTATCGACACTCCAATAGAATCATACTTTATTGGAAAAGATTTGGCGGCCCACTTGCAACACCATCACGGCCCACTAGGGGGCCACGGCCCACAGGTTGGGAATCACTGCTATAGAAGCCCATTTCTGCCAGTTAGATAAATAAATAAAAATAAGAAAATGGCTATGTTGAGATTTTTTTGGCCCATACGGAGTCATAATTTGAGATAAAAAGTCAAAATCATGAGATAGTAGAAAGGAAAAAACTTTGCTTAGCAGTACTGCAAAATTATGATACCAGTAAATATGTATATCGCTCATATAATACTGATATTGATACCTTTTAAATAGAAAAACAGCTTAGTAAAATAGTCAAGAATAAGACAAAACCACTAAAACTAATGTTTCTGTTCATGAATGAAAGTAAAAAATGAGTTTTCCAACCAGAAAATAATCACGTGCTTTCATTTTTTCTGCTTTATTGTGGAACAGTAAATCTAACTGTTCATAGATATCAACAATTATTATATTCCAGAATTAATTGTACCATTTTCAAGAGCTTTCACATAACGGTAGATTAACTGTTACAGAAGCATAACAATATTTAGGAAATCAGCAATTTACTCATCATTCTAAGTATTAACCTTATCACGCAAGCAATGATCAATATTGACACCAATGTTGGAAACGATATTTTGGATTGATCCGCCCGCCACTAGCTTTACTTTGTCGTGAGCTCTAGCTGCTGTTTAAAATCATGTAGAAATGTATTGTGGGTACATTGAGACCAAATTTATATGTGGTTACAAACACACCCTTAAAAGGATTTTATGGAAGAACCTAGAGCACAGGAATCTCATAATTTCAGCTTTTTAATCCCATAATTATGACTCAAAATGAGTAAAAATAAATCTCAACAAGCAAGTTTTTTGTTTTTATTTTTTCAACTGGCGGAAATGGGCTTCAGAAGCAAACTGATCAAAATGCTCAGTATTAAAAAAGAAAAAAACAATTACGAGAACTTCATGAGACTTCCCGAAATCGGAATCAAAATGATGAGGCTCCGCCCCCACCAGGCCCCCATAAGTCTGGCCAATCAGAGAGAAGGGGGGTCCTGGAGTCGTGAGCCTTAAAGAGACAGTAGCTAAACCAAAAAAGTCTGAAATGAAGGATTTTTAAAACAACTGTGAGATTTTTTTTTTTTTAATCTGAGAAATATGAAGAGCTACTACAGGGTCACTAGAGGGACAAAATAAAACTTTAAAAAAAAACACACAATACCCCTCTTTAACAAATAGAAATAACAACTTATCCTTTTTTTAAAAAAAAGAAATGTAGTGATTTTAGAGGAGAGGACAGTGGATGGAGCAGGAAACAGTCTGGACCTAAACCTTAATTGTGAGTCAAAGGGATTTAACGTGTTTGCTTTTTTCTAATTCTCTTCAGACTAACAAGACACCACTTGTCAATCTGTGAACTTTATAAGCGTCAGTGCGGATGTTTTGTTTCATTCAACACAAATAATCTTCCATCTGTTTTCCAGCTAAGTACTGGAAGAAGCGCAAATAATAATATTATCCAGAATGTCACACACAAGCTGCAAAGTACCAATTATTTTTCATTTCCTATGAATCTTTCAGAGACGTGGTCTTAAAAATAACCCAAGAGGATTTCCCGTTAAATGTCAGAGCAGAGCGAAGGAACATTCTGACATTTTATATCTCAAAAGACAGATTTATTGGCTCCCAGATGTGTGATTGTTAACAAGGCGTCCGTTTATCAGCTGATAATTGCACAGCTCTCTGCCAAACGACACGTTTCAGCTCGTTAGGAGACGCCACGAAACCGCTGTTATTGTTCGATTACCCAGAAACCCTCTGTGGAGGAACAAAGATCAGCGTTTCTTTCATCTTTCAGAGATCACGACCCCGATGGAGGCACTGATTGTACTGAAGCACGATAACAGCGGCAGCTTTTTTGGTTTCCTTTAAAATGTTCTAAGTTATTAAATATTGAAAAACTACTGACATGATTGGTGAATATTATTCTGTAACGCTACTTTGAATCTATAAATTTACCCACTGTTTGACTCCTGTAAAGCAGTTTGTGGTTGGAAAAGCAGGGTAACTACATTTTGTGAACGTCCATGAGTCACTGTCTGCATCTGAAGCTCTGTTTGTCAAATGTTCACTTCTCTGTTTTATGATGTGACAGAATCTGCTGTGTAGCTGTGGGACGAGTTTCCTCTGTGTTTTTATTTCAGGAGAGATGTTACGCTGTTTGTTTTTTTTTTTTTTTTTGTTGCTTTCACAGATTTGAGAGGAAGTTGTATTTATTTATTTTTATCGGACGCTTTGTGTCAATGTCCAACGCCATTTTCTATCAACAACTTTTGTGTTAAAGAGGCAGAAGTCAGCATGGTGGTTTTTCCTTTTTTTTTTTTAATAAACGCCATTTTTGAACATCCTCTCCTTTGAATGACTACACATACATGTGCTGTGAGTTAGTTTGTCATGTTGGTGAACACAATCCATCCATAGCTAAACAGAAAACACAGAATTTATCTAAAAAGAGGCAATTTATACTTACACAAAGACGAAATGAATTAATCTTGAAGTCTGAAATTGACTGAAATCTCTCAGTTTTCATGCAAGAACGTCTAAAAGCCTAAGAAGATAAAACAGTAAAGAGGGGTTCAAGAGGAATTAAAACATGGAAATAAAAAACAGAAAGAGACAGAAGCATTGATACCAAACCTGAAGGCTGTGACCCTCAAGTTATATTTAAAAGGATATTAAAAATGTTACAATATCTATCTAACTATCTATCTATATGAAAAGTGCATCGAGAAGTCATTAAAAAACCTCCAGGATTATAGAATTGGAGTTGGGCTGCAAAAAATTTGAGGAATTAAAAGTGGACCCTGAGTTGGAAAAGAGCATTAGAAATAGATAGAAACTAAAAAGATGAAACATAAATACATAAGGAACATAGACATAAAATGAGCAGATGGAAAGATTAATTTAAAAGAGAGTCAATACAGAAACAGTCAGTTAACTAAATGCAGTGACATGAAAATAAGAGAATAAAGTGATAAGAGGATGATATTACAAAAATAAATCTAGAAATGTGAGATTCAGAAAAGGATTTTTAAGTTGTCTTGGGTGGCTTTTTGCAATCAGACCTCCAAACTTTTTATTTGCTCCACACACAAACAAATATGACATTAAATCAAGCTCAGGTATAATTTTTCACTATAAGACTTTTCAGAAACCTTCAAGTCCAGATTGATGGTCCTTAAAAAAGAAAAAACAAACAAATTCAGCATTTGGCACTAAATTAATTTAAGCCTTTGTAAAAAAAAAAAAAAAAAAAGATTCTTGATACGTTTGCATGTTCTCCCTGTGTATGTCAATAATCTTTCCTTTTTTGGAGCTTCAGATCCCCAACAACCCTGAACGGTGATAAATGGAAGGACACTGGACAGTTGTTGTGTTTAGGTATTTTACATTTTGTCTCCCTCTGCTGGAGTTAGAAGGACTGTGCATAAAAAGACGCCTGGCATGTCATACCTTTAAGTGGAGAAAGATAGATATGTACAGATATCACTGCTGCAAACTTGCTTTGACTTCAACTAGGAGTCAGAAAACCCTATGAATGAAGTTGAAGTGCTACTCTCCAGTTATCAAAGCATTTAAAAGACTATATCACAGCTTTTTGTTCATGCAATATCCCTCATTACTGACTAAAGAAGAAGCTGTGAAGACGTCCTGTGGGTGAAGCACATCGCTACTCAAGGAGGCAAAGAAACTTTAAGTTACTGCACAAAGAATCATTGAAACTCTGGGACATGTTGGGCATCAGAATTAAGTTATTTGTTTGTTTTATAAGTTAATTACCCGTAAATACATGGAGGTGAGATATTGCTCTCCGCAGATCCGGTATGAAAACACAAAGAAAACAACATAATAAAGTAGGATAAAGTTACAGTAGCAGCTGCTCATTATTTCTAAAGAGCAGATGTTTCTTTAAAAAGCAAAAAGAATATATGTGTGCACATTTAATAATGGTACATTTCTTTCTTCATAGTTTATGACTGAGGATAATGCGCTTTTTATAGCACCTGATTTTAAAATACATCAGTGAAGTTTTTACAGTTATAATACTGTTTACATTTCATTTTTACCAGGTCATAAAAATGTCTTATTATAAGTTTTTTATAGACAAAAATGAGGTGTAAATTGCTTGTAATAAGTAAAAAAAATCCGCCAACGGGATAAGACAAATTTGTCGTAAAGTTTCTTGAAATTAGAAAGATGTCTTGATACAAGAAACTTTTTCTTATCCCATTGGCAGATTTTTTTTGACTGGTTACAAGAAATTTAAACCTAATTTTTGTCTTTAAAAAACTTAAAATAAGACATTTTTATGACCTGGTCTGGTGAATGTGGCTCAAATCAAGAAAAATAAGATAAATGTTACTAAAAATAAGACGTAATGACTCGCTTATATTTCAGTTTTTGCAGTGCAGGTGCCATAAAAAGTGCATTATTCTCAGGTTTATTCATTTTTGGTGGCAAAGTAGAAACTAATGTCATAAACTATGCAGAATTAACTGTACCATCATAAAAGGTGCACATATCTAATCTTTACCTGAGTGTAGATTATAAACATTTACACTTAAATTTAGTATTTAACACATCATGAAATATTTCATCCTGAATTTTGCAGGAATTTCAGGAAACTTTCCGTAAATTTACTGGGTATTTTTCCAGTTTTCCAGAGAGTTAAGAGGTGATGCATTCATGCTTTTAAACCTCATACTTATTAAAAAAACTGAACAAACGAGAAAGTATAAAAATAAACATGTATGTGTGAAATATATGTACCAAAAGTTGAGTTTTGAAGTGTTAGTATGGAAGGAAAAAACTGGAGTGAAACATGCATGGATTTGCTTTTTTTTTTGGATAAAATAGTTGCACTTTGTGATGAGAATTTTGCAAGTTTGTGCAAACTATTCAAACAGTAATATCTGTGCAAATCTCCTCTAAATAGATCTGTTTCGAAATATCGATGGTATTTTTCCTGTGAGCTGTGTTATATAATCCCATAATATAAAAGAACTAACCTGAGGCTGCTGCTAAAAAGACGCCCACCTGCCAGATGAAACATGCCCAGATTACTTCAGCTCTTCTGCGCCTCGGGGAGGAATTTTACAGCAACATTTACGTCACATCAAACCTTTAATTTCTGCATTAAACAACTCATCGCTGTCCTGTTGATTCAAGGGCAGTGCCAGCTGGAAACACAAGACAACGGGCCTGAAAACACACACACGGAGAATAACACACACACTCACACTCCAGCAGATCACTTCACCTCTGTGTTGTGGAAACATCAGCCTGGATTAATGCTTAAACCTGCTCTCACACACACTCTCCCTCACACACAGAAGGAGTTAGATATCACAGGAAATGTGCGTCCTCTCTGCCCGCTTGCCCTGCCCGCCCGCCCTGCCCTGAGGATCATGGGAAGTTGGAAGGAGCTTTAGACTGAAAGGAGAAGTTCAGACGCATGAACATGAGGAGGTTTTTCCAGACGCACAGGAACGAGGACTACAGTCAGATCCAGTACCTGACTGCTAAGTGCACCCGTCTGGCTCATGAAAAAGGTAAGATCATCAGACTTTGACCTGTGAGAGTTCAGCTGCACGTTTACACACCACAGAGAGGAAACTGCACAGAGGAGATGTTTTACAGTCACTTTTAATCCATCTCCTCATTGGCAGACATTGATTTGAATGGAGAAGGTTCAAGTTAAAGTTTGGTTTCAGGTAAAAGAAATAAAGACTCTTGAGACAATATGCTGCTGGTTAAGGGTTATTTTACATTGTGCAAAGCATATCACAAAAGCTAAATGCTGCAGGAGTCAAATTAGGATTAAAAAAAGAGCATTAACATTTCTTTCAGGCTCTTTCTGGTTGATTTTATTGAGTTGTTTTAAGAAAACCAAGGGCTGCAAACCATACTCTACAAAACATTGGCTTTTTTTTTTTTGCTGTTCCAGGGTTCCTACACATCCTTAACAAGTCTTAAATTCATTAAAATGTTATATTCTGGTCTTAAATAAAGTACTCAAAGGTCTTAAACTTGTCAGGGCAGGATTTGTTAATGTTTAACTGATTTTTTAGGAGATGTAGAGTGAAAACTGTCTTAGCTGCTGATATAATTTATCTAAACAGTCAAAAAGTAAACTTGAATGAGTCTCATTAAGTGACACACACGCTATGATTTGGTTGTAATGCAGCAGGATCCCCAAACTTTGACCATATCTATAAGTTTTTGCTCTTAAATGTCATTCAAATTGGCATTAAAAAGTCTTAAATTTGACTTACTGAAACCTGCAGGAACCCTGTGTTCACTGCAACAACTCAGAACCAAATAATTGTTGATGTATTATTTCAGGAAAAAAAAAATCTCTGTACACTTACAATGAGCAAAATTTACCAAAAAAGTCTAAATTTCAATTTTTAAGAAGCCAAAAATGACACCTGAGTTGCTTGTAGGAGTAAAATAAACTGTCAGTGAAGTCAAGACAATCAAGACATTATTCTATAAAACCCTGCGTTGTCATATTACGACATCAGATTTTAGATATTTAGGTTTCTGTGAAATAAAAACCACAATATTTTCTTTCCTAAAACACATATTTACATGCTCAGTGTGTCCTATTATTGAAGCCTGACGTGCTGTTAGATGGTAAATGTGTTAATCGAATGAGTTAACTTGCAAACTTTTCTTCTAAATCCAGATCTTACAACATTTTTCTAGACTTACCAGGTGAATGTGTCTCATACTGAGTCCAACGAGACTGTTTTCTAACCAGAAATAAAATAAAAACACTTGCTTACTTTAGAGTTTTGCAGTAACTAATCCATAGACGACTGTTTTGTTTTAATCCATGAGTTCTTTATAACAAATAAATGACCTTTTCTTTGTAGACTAAGCCCGTGGGATTATGTTTCTGATCCAATGTAGTTATTTTTTTTCAATAAATAGCCTTGTAAATCATTACCGGTATCATCTTGTGTGCTTTTATGGAAAGAAAAGATGTCAAGACGTGTCATACTCGGGGATACAGCTCTGATTATTTGGTGACAAAAGTTTAAATATGGCACATGACTGAGTTTCCAATGATAATGGAGGGAATAATGAAGAAAAGAAAAGCACTTATTTCTCTCTCTATCTTTACTCTACATCACCTGACTTCCTTCTTTTCTCTGCTCATAAAAAGTAAAGTCACTAAAGGTCACTATAAACAGTGTGAAGTTTGCACTGAGCTGCTTTTATGTGAATGTTTCAGCCATAACCTGAAAGATAAACCACAATAAAAGTAAAAATATTATGAAGCTTTAAGTCTGCATTCAGAATTTAAGAAGTTTAAATGAATTAAAATCCTATTTCTAGTTTTTAAAACCACGCCCCACCTTTTCTTGCAGAGTCAGGGACAGACATGTTTTTTCACACACATATGAAACTGAAACCTCACACACACGATTAAAACACTGTTTTATACTGTACGTAAAGTTATGTTCTCACACACACACTCATGAAATGCTCCCATAAACACGACTAAAAACTTTTCACACACACACCAGAGAAACATGAGAGCTTTTTAGTTGTCTTTATAAGAGGGTTTCACAAAATTTGTGTGTGAGGTTTGTTTGTTATCAGGGTTCCTACTCTTTCCTTTCAAGTTATTTTCCAGGACATTTTCTGCACTGACAGAAACAAGTTTTAATATCAAACACAAATACATCCGTCTGTTCTCCTCATTCTTTGGACGTTTTCTATTCTACTGTCATAATTTGCATTTACACAGATTGTTTCTGTTTATTACTCAGATATTTGATGCGCAGTCTATGGCTTTAATTTATCTATGAATAATAATTATGATAAATGCATCATAGAATAATGCAAACACACCCACAGATTACAGTGTAGCACTTCATTAGCACAACAAACTGGAGTTAAAATGTTGAATTAGGCAATTTTCAACTTTCTCTTCATGTTGCTCAGAAGATAAAGTGACAACAGACACGCATGTGAATAACTTTTAACCAGTACGCTTGTGGAAGAATACCCGTCTTTAAACATGAGGCACTACTGTTTTTTTTATTACACATAACTAAATCTAACAAAATACAGGAGATAGGGACATATTATATGAAAACTCATGCTCTGCGCTGACTTTGTGTCTGTGTGTGACTGCAGCAGTGCTCGACAGAGAGTTCCTGGTGTCCAGGGACAGAGAGAGAAAACTGCAGAATGATCTGGAAGTTGCGGCCGCCCGACTGTTCCAGCAGGAGCAGCTGAACATGGAGCTCAGGATGAAACAGGATCAGCTCATCAGCAGGATCCACCTGCAACAGGTGCACGAATATAAGCCCATATTCTGAAATGCAACAGGTTTCGGTGAGAAAGCACACTGCAAAAACTGAAATCTAAGCAAGTCATTATGTCTTATTTTTAGTAAAATTTGTCTTACTATTCTTGATTTGAGCCACATTTACTAGACAAGGTCATAAAAATGTCTCATTTCAGGTTTTTTAAAGACAAAAATGAGGCATCAATTGCTTGTAACAAGTAAAAGAATTCGTCTTATCCCATTGGCAGATTTTTTTGACTTGTTACAAGCAATTTACACCTCATTTTTGTCTTTAAAAACTTGAAATAAGACATTTTTATGACCTGGGCTGGTGAATGTGGCTCAAATTAAGAACAATAAGACAATTTACTACAAATAAGACATAATGACTTGCTTAGATTTCTGTTTTTGCAGTGCACAACTTTAAAGAGGGGGTATTTTGCTTCTCTATAACTTAAACATGATTGTAAAGTAATAATGCTGGATGCTCAGATTAATCATGTACAGATTTTCAAACCTCTACATATTTGTATGTTGAAGAAATCTCTGAATATGTCTGTAGCTCCGCCCTCAGGGGCTGGCCAATCAGAGGGGAGGGGGTGTTTCTTAAAGAGACAGCAGCCAAAACAAAGTGTTTCAGACAGAGCCTGCAATAAGAGTTTCTAAAACATCAGGGAGTGAAAAACAGGGATTATAAATGATGTTAGAATACTACAGGGGCACCAGAGGAACAAAAAGAAGCTTTAAAGAAAAGCTACGTACCCCCTCTTTAAATTGTATTGAGGTAAATCTATTCCAGCAACCCTTACTAGGAAAATCTACTTCTTGAAATGCCTTTTTGTGTAAGCTAGTCACGAACTTTGGCTCTTGTTTAAGCTTTTATATCTCCCGTTTTCCACCCTGAGACCAAACTATGCAGAAAATGAGCCTTAAAACTAAAACTGTTTGTTCAAAGAGGCTGAAAATTGGTTGCAGAGTTTGTTGAAAAGTCTCTGTAGGTTTGTCACTGCAGAGAGAACATTCAGCTTCACTTCGACTTTAAATGTCGTAGAAATCCTGTAAAAACTCACTGACCTGGAGGATCATTCTTGAGTGAATTTAACCATAATTCACCTGCACTTAGCTGCGACTGAACCTGCAGGTCACCTCTGCTGTAATTACTGAAATGTTTCAGGAATGAAGCTTCCAGTTAAAGTCAGTGTTACTGTAAATGTAGGAGTTTTGGCTGTATTTATGCACTTTTTAGGGAATGAGCTGAAGGCACTTTAACAGAGGTAGATCATCCTGATTTTGTGACTGTTTTTTTTATCACAAATTGTTTCAAAAAGGTCATGATTGTTTAAGCTGCTCGTGTGCAAACAGTGTTTCTAAATGTCGGAGTTAAACGAGGTCGAGCTTCATAGAATTTTGCAGGGACCTGTTTCCATTTATGTTGTTTTATGCTGTTATTACAGGTTTGCTCAGCGGTATTTGTAAGAGATTAAGAGAGTGTGACTCACTCACTTCACCACAAAGATACGATTTAACGTCAAGCAGGGGCTTGTCACAAACCCTCTGACCTATAGCTGTGATTTATTTCACGTCTTTGTGGAAGATAATAAGATAATAACTCTGTTGATGTCTCCAGATAAGTGGAGAACAAGGAGAGGCAAGATTAATGCCTTGATTATGTTTAATTGTCTTTGTTTAATCAGTAAAATCTAACATGTTTTTGTGTTAACAGGATCATGTGGAGCTGCTGCAGCAGCGGCTGGTCCTGCTGGCGGAGGAGAGCTCCCAGGACGTGGAGCTGCTCCGACAGGTGGGCACAGAGCTGCTGTGTCTGCAGAGCTCCGAGGTGAAGCTGGAGGGCCTGGTGGAGGAGCTGCAGGCTGAGGCCCAGCACAGAGCTAAAGTGGCCGACAGCCTCCAGACGGAGCTGAAAGCTGAGGCCCAGCACAGAGCTGTGCTGACAGAGAGCCTGCACGCGGAGCTGCGCACGTAGGCCCTTCACACTCCCAAACAACTTCATTTCTTTACAGTCACTTTTCAAGCTCTTTCACTGGACTTCATTTTTAAACTATCATTAATCAAACACACACTGATGTGACTGAGGCAAACTGAGATAAAAAATATGTCGAATCAGAGTCGAAGGAAAAGTTTAGTCAGGAGGTTATGAGTCAGCAGAAATGCAGCTTCGTGCCTCAGTGAGTCCCTGAGAAGAGCTGGCTCAGAGTCAGAATAATTAATAACATCATCATCCACAGCCAGAGGACGACTGAGATGATTACATCACAGGCAGACGGATTTCATCATCGCTCACAAGGACGAAAAAAATCTAGTTTAAGGAGTAAAGATTTAGAAAAGAAATTCAAAAGAAGGGGTCAGTCTTGGTAAGATGTGGCATTAGAATAAGTAAAGAAGAAACAACACGCTCTGCCCATAATGTCTGGCCAATCAGAAGGAAGGGGGTTTTGGAGGAGGGAGTCTTAAAGAGACAGCAGCTGAAATTAGAGGCTGAAATGCACATTTTCTAAAACACCAATGAGACAAAATTGTGACTTTTAAGAGTGTAAATAAAGGCTAAAACTAGATTATATTCCAATACGGCCTGCAGCAAAATTTAAAAAAGCAGTGCGATATTTCTGTAACTTCTAATGTGTCAGTACCAGGTAAAATTGCTCCACACCACTGTTACTCAATCCTGCTCAACCTGAGAGCCAATTCAACATCTACCTTTGAGAGAAAAACAATCTAAGTGATGAAAAGCAACAAAAATAAGAAGATATAGCAAAGACAGTAAGTTCAAGGTGGCAAAAAATTGTCAAAAAGCAGCGAAAATTGGGAGAAAAGTTGGAAAATGGTCAGAAAATGTCAAAAATTTTCCTGACATTTCTGCTCAAAATATCATTTTTTCTAACTTGCTGAGACTAAATTTTGGGTTTTCATTATCTCTGAGCCACATTAATCAAGATTATAAGAAATAAAGGATGAATTAATTCACTCTATGTATAATGAGTCTGCACAATATCTGGGTTTCACTTTTTAATATATAGCATTTAACATGAATAACATAAGATCCTTAAAACACTTTCTCAATATTCTGCGATTATATTCTTTCTGCAAATTGTTCAGCTCTATTGTAAATCATTAAAAGATGCTACGGGGGCAGTAGAGGGACAAAAATCATGACTAAAATAATGTTTTGCCTCTTGCAGTAAAACAATGGAGCTGGAGGAACTTCTGGACATCAACAAAGCTTTGAGAGCTGAGCTGCAGGATTTACGCAGTGCTCACCAGAGACAGGTGAGAAACAAAAATAACTGACACGAATTTCATTCATGCACGTGAATAATTACAGATTTTTAGGAGAACTTTAAATAATTTGAAGGTTTTCTGCAAATTTTTCTGACAAGGGAAAATATTCTAAAAGGAACTCCTCGTTGAAAAGTTTTCTATGTTTCCAAGTTCATTTTTCAATCAAAGACTGCTAATTTTTATCCGATAAATTTATTTTTAGATCTCCATTTGTCTTTGAAAAACTGCATAAGTCCCAAACTTGCACTTTTCTTCTATGGGGCATCTATTGTGAAGTTGCACACACTATGAATAACAACATTTCTCCACATTTAGCCTGAAAACATAACTTTTTATGCAGATTTAGAGAAATAATTGTAAAATAGATTTGCCAAATATTATATTTAAGTGTTGAATTTGATATATAAATGTTATAAATACATGTTCTGATTCTAAATATTTAGCATTAAGTTTACATTCTAAATATTAAGCTTAGATCACTCAATATTAAGTCGAGAGTCTTAGATCTTAAGGTATGATTTCCAAATATTTCACTAAGATTTCTATATGACAAGTGTTAGCTAAATATTTAGAAAGTTAACAAAATGTTTAGAAATGTAGCTAAATATCCAGAATCAGGACTTTTTAAAAACTTTTATATAACTTTTAACATTTAGATGAAACATTCAACATGTAGATGTAATATTTGATTAACATATCTCAAAAATATTTCTCTAAATCTGAATAAAAAGTGATATTTTAGGGCTAAATATGGAGAAATATTGTTGTTTTTTTATTTGTAGCGTGTGCAACTTTACAATTGACGCCCTGTATTCCACTGCTGCTGCTCTTTTCTTGCAGTACCACTTCTGTCCAGCAGATGTCACAGTTGTACAAACTGACAACCCCAGCTTTGTTCTCCCTCACTTCACCATTTATGGTTTTATGATCACCCTCTAACGATTTTCTAATAAATGTGAAGTATTTCTCTTTGTCAAACTCTCCCTGAAACAATGAAACACAACATCTCTCTGCTTCCAGCTCCTCCAATCACAAGAAATTGATTAACGCCGCCCTCAGGTCGGCGCTGTGGCTGAAAACAAGTTGAGAAATTAATGACACGAAACATAAAACCTCAAGGTTAAAAATTTACGCTTTGTGGCCAAATTTAAAAAACTAGAACCACCCCAGAGAAAACACTAACTCATGTTTTGCTGGCATTAATGTGTTGAGTCTGGGCGACATTCCTGCACACTGTCAGAGTTTTTATTTATTCTGGGCCCCTCCACTCCTTCACTGGCCACCATCAGACAGCAAACAATCAGGGTCTGAACTAACTGTCTCAGCGGTGAGTTAGTGTGACAGTTTTTCAAACACATTGTGCACGCGGTGGTAGATAAAGTGTGGTGTCATCTTTGAGGTGAGGGAGCTGCAGCAGGAGAACGAGAGGAGTCTGGGAAAACTGCAGGAGACGGCGCATCAGTGCGAGTGGCTCTGTCAGCAGCAGAGATACTGGATGTGCTGTGTCAAGAGGTGAGTGCTGATTCATCCAACCTGCAAAGAGCTCATTTAAATAACTTTGCATACAAACTCCGGTGTTGGTATTTTGATTTCTGCACTTCGCTGAGCGAGACAGAAAAATGTTTATCATTCTCACAGAGGAAGATTTAAAGAAATCTCAAAGCTCTCCTCTGGTTCCAGTAAACACTGATCTAATTTCTGAGAAACTGTCACAGATTCAAAACCTGCCTGATGGAGGAGAGGAAAGCTCTGCTGCGTCAGGTCAGCGCGTTGGAGAAAAAGGCTGAGGAAGTGAAGAAACACTCACATGATGAAGATCCCACACCACAGGACTCAGGGCTCAGTGACAGGTGAGAAAAACAGTTTATGGACGTCACTCAGGGCCAGGAATCATCTCGGAGGAGCCTTAAAGCTTTCTCTTCATCTCCCCTCTTATTTATGCACGTTCCTCTTTGGCTCGCTCACTTATCAACAACACATCTTCTCTTCCTCTGTGTTGAAACAGTTTATCATGGGAGGCAGACTCTGCGGCTGACCTGGAGTCTCAGGTGAAGAAATCAAACACGCTGTACGAGGAGCTCTTTAATCAGGTACATGCAGGGGTGAAAGTAGTTCGAAATTCTTGCTGGTACTAAACTTTTGTCTCTTGAAGTCCATTTCCACCAGTTCGAAAATTAAAATTGAAAACTTGGGGGGTGGGTTAAGTTGATTTCTTTTGCCTCTATTACGTCTATAATTTGAAACAAAAGTGGAAACTTTGAGATGAAAAGTCAAAATTATTAGTTAAAGGTCAAAATAGTTAAAAAAAATTTCACATCATGAGGAAAAAAGTGAAAATTTCTCCACGAAAAGTCAAAAATTTGTGATAAATTAACAATTAAAAAAAAATAATTCGGGCTTTTTGAGAAAAAAGTTGAAATTTCGAGATTAAAAGTCGTAATTTTGACTTATGACATTAATTTGAATTTTACATCAACATTTTGACTTAACATGGGTCAAAAAAAAAAGAAAACCCACAACAAATCCAGTTTTTTATTTCTTTATTTTTTTGCGGCATATTTTTCAGCTTGCTCAAAACCTTTATCACTGTTTTTTTCCCCTGAATTTCTGTGGTAACTCATCTTAAGTGTCTTTTCTTTTGAACAAAGAAGTTATATCTGTCTGCATTACAGCGGCGGCTGCTTGTCTTTCGAGGAGGGGGAAGCTCTTTTTTTTTTTTTTTTCTTGTGCTACATAATAATAATAATAACTCTATTTATATAAAACCATCACCAAAAAGGGGAAGAAATACATCAGAAAAATGAAAACCAACAATGTCAAACAAATTGAATGAGGAAAGAGAGAAGATTTGAGACATCATGAATGTGTTTGTTTATTTGTATCTAAATGTTTATCTTTGTTCCCCTTCTTGTCGTTTTTAACAAAGACAACGTCACTAGGGATCGGTAAAGTATCCGAATCAGTTCAGAAAAACGAGAAACTTTGAAAATGCTCTGGTGGATGTAAAAACTCTAAGATCGCTGATTCGCTCATGTCGCTGTAAATCAAAAAGGGATTCCACCAGAGACAGATCATCCAATCATCATGCAGAAACCGAGCTTCCAGGACTAAAACACAGCACAGGCAGTTTAGAAACAACTAGGAATAAGTCAAAATGAAGTTTTTTTGAACAGTCAAAGTACTTTTCTAAACTGCACAGTGTTAGTGAATCTATTTTCTGACCCTGATTGCGGCCGTGGCTGGTTTCAAATGAGCGCTTTAAAGCTGGCAGCCACTGAATCTTTTACTGGTACGCAGTACTGGACCGTACCGGCTTACTTTCACTCCTGGGTACAATATAATAATAATAACTTTATTTATAGAGCACCTTTAAAAACAACAGTTCACAAAGTGCTTTACAGCAGGGACAAAATCAACAAACAAACAAACAAACAAACAGTGAATCAAATAGCGAGCAACAATAAAAATTAATAATCATACAGACCAATCAGAATTAAAAGAGAAGAGAACTCAGGCAGTGCAAGACCCTATGATGAGACCATGAGGACCAGAGGTGAGGAGTAAAAGAGCAAAACAGGAACAATAGAGAGGATAAAAACAACAATGAAATATAGCAGTGAATAAATAAGGTAATAAAAGGATAAAACAGCCTAAAAATTAGAGTGGAAATGAAAACTGGAGCGCTCAACTCATTGAAAATAATTGAATAAATAAATAAAAACATAATAATTAAAATAAACTCGTAAGTGAATGAATAAATAGGGCGATAAATAGATAAATAAATAAAGAAATAAGTCAAACAGTTGAGCTCAAATTTTGCTTTTCTCTTCTATGTGTCATAGTTTTTGAAATCTCTCTTTGTGTGGGTGACGCAAACAAATGTGAGCTTTTATTTTGAAAGAACATCTGTAAAAAGTCAGACTTTTTCTTCTTTTGAGGTTCAGTTGGCATCAATAACTCATGTATTACCACCTCCTACTGGATTATATCATAACTCAATGCACCATAACTGAAATAGTTTCTTTTTTGCTCCTTTGGATCAGCTCACTGCTTCTCGCAGAAGCTCACTGAACCCTAAAACGAACCCTCATTTTTAAAAGCAATAGCTCTATGAATAAGAAAATGTTTTTGGGTCAGACACAAGGCCTCAGATCTAATGACTGAAAGAGAAGACGTCCAAAAACACAGAGCTAATATTCATGGGTTTAGGACTGCCAGTTCTTCCAGGAGCAGCCAGAACTTTGAAACCGCAGCAAAACTGGAGTCTCATCTTCATTTTTGTCTTTTTTGGAGAAATCATGCAATCAACGAACAGTGATGGAAGAAACTAATGATCTAAAAACTGACAGATTCACCGTGAGTCACACATTTGTGCAGCTGCAGAAAAATGACCCAGATAATTCGATATGAAGAGAGAATTGAGGGACAGGTGAGTTGATTATGGCGCAAGGATGTTTGAGGGGTTAAGAAATCTCACTAATAATCATTTGCACAAGTGTCAGTGTCTCAACTTCAGTGTTTCAAAATCACCAGACAGAAAAAGGAGGATGTCAGAAATCCAAAACACACAACTTACATTCATCTGGGCACAACTGCCCGTCTACACCGCACCAATATGAAAAATACGTCTGAATTTTTCTGTTTTTATTTCGTCTGCTGTGTGTTTTCAAAGGACTCTATACATGGAGCTCAGGCATTAAGCAGAGACAAGCTGCCATGTCTTTAAAAGCATGTAATTAAAACCATCAGCCACTAGAGGGCAGGATTTATACCAATATTTACACATAAAAAACATGTTTTACTCAACCTCTTAAGACCAGTTGTCCACATATTTGAACATCACATTTCTGCCTCTCAGACCCATGAAACTTCATTTTTTAAAACTTTAATCTATCAGCCACATTTTGAGACATGGCCCATCTAAAAAAAAAGTGTAGTCATGAACAATAACACTAAGAACTAAAAACTAGTCGCTAACTAATAACACTAAAAACACAACTTATTATGTCTTACTGATCTTAAATAGCGAGGGTCCAAAGACTTTAAGTTAATGTTGGAGGGCTGCTTCTTAATCTGATTTTACCTTTATTACTTTGATATATTTAGGTTTTTGAAACATTTCAAGACCCTTTCTTTGTTCATACTCTCTCGTTTTAACTCTAAACTGGGATCTATGTTCTTCCTCACCTAGTTTCAATGCATGCACAGGAGCATTGTGCATAAGTGCCTTATTGGGAGCCACAAGAGCCACATTAATCTGCCCTCTGAAATCTAAGCAAGTCACTTTGTGTTATTTGTGGTAAAAATTGTCTTATTTTCTTGATATGAGCTACATTCAGCTGATAAGTCCAGGAAAATGTATTATTTCAAGTGATTCAAAGACAAAAATGAGATCTGAATTACTTCTAACAAGTCCAAAGAAAAAAAAAATGTTTGAATTTTTTTAAACTGCTTTAAATATGAAGCACTTTGAGCTGCATTTTATATATGAAAGATGCTATACAAATGAAGTTATTATCATTATCAGTATCGGCCAATACACAAGGCTGCAATATTGGTATTGAATTGGAAGTGAAAAGGTTACATCAGGACACACGCCAACTCTATAGTAAACAAAACACTCACTCACACTGCAAAAACTGAAATCTAAGCAAGTCATTATGTCTTATTTTTAGTCAAATTTGTCTTATTATTCTTGATTTGAGCCACATTTACTAGACAAGGTCATAAAAATGTCTCTCTTCAAGTTGTTTAAAGACAAAAATGAGACATCAATTGCTTGTAACAAGTAAAAAAAATCTGCCAATGGGATAAGAAAAAAGTTTCTTGTATTAAGACATCTTTCTAATTTCAAGAGGCTTTATCAGTTAATTATCCCATTGGCAGATTTTTTTTGACCTCTTACAAGCAATTCAGACCTCATTTTTGTCCCTAAATAACTTGAAATAAGACATTTTTTTTAACTGGTCCGGTGACTGTGGCTCTAATCAAGAAAAATAAGACAACTTTTACTACAAATAAGACAGAATGACTTGCTTAGATTTCAGTTTTTGCAGTGTGGCTGGTTAAAACATGACAAACCATCCCCTCGGGAGCCAAATCGAATGCTATATAGTCGTTTTTGGAGCATACACACTGGCCCTTAAGTGCTCTCCTGGGAGCCAAAATATGCTACAATGCCATCGTGGGAGTCAAAACACACATTATAGTGCTGTTCTGATTGACAAACCACACCTATCCACCCCTTTAGCTGGTTAAAACATAAAAAAATGTCCTCTCCGGAGCCAAAATACATGCCATATGTACCTTTTTCTTTCACCTGTAGGCTTCAGCATGTGTGTGTTCACCTCTGTGTTGTCATGTTTTGATATGTTTTTGCAGCTAATTTGTGGAGTTAAATCATTTTTTAACCAACTATTAAGCCAAATCTACTAGAATTAGACTTATGTGAATATGTAGAGAATCATCATTGAAATTCTGCTGCATCTGACTCAACAAGTAAACAAGCTGTGAGAGTGTTTTCAGCGTCTTGATGTGATGATAATAATAAAAAACTGGAGCCTCAGCAGAGAAGGATCCTGCTGAGCGTCTGATCTGACGGTTTATTCATTAAGAACTGAAGCTGTCTTTTGATTTCCCGAGGAGATCCCCCACCTTTAGAGGGACCGGCTCAGGTCTTTTTTCTCCTCCTGGATCAGGGTCAAATCTCAGGGGTGAAGCAGAAATTCAAAACAGAGAGATATTCATCTGAGGACGTCTGCCAGCCCCCCGTGGGCCTGTAGTTCTGCCATAAAACGGATCCTTCACGGGCACCAGAGTCCGATCAATGATTTATTTTTCTCCCTCTGTCTGCTTTTAATAAGTCAAAGAGGCTTTGAGGAACCTTTGATAGTGAAAAAGCCATTTTGCAGTCAAGCAGGAACCCTACAGTGTCCCATAAAGAGCGGCTCCAGGAAGCGCTCTCAAATCCTGACAGCACTCAAACGCCTCATCCTCTCGGATTATGCTGATAGTGAAGAACCCTAAAAGGTGCTTTCTAACTGCTTTGGGATTTTTTTTTTTCAAAGCTCCCACATCTTTCAGAGTGACACGATCAGTGTTTGAGGAATCTGTGGATAAGAGGAAGCCTGACAGACAGAACTCAGGGCTTATCCTCGTGCGCTGCCAGTCCCCAGAGGAGCTGCCGCCGCTGCCAAAACCTTGAGAGATTGCTGATACTTTCTGGGCACAGGAGTCCACATTAGACCTTTTCCCTTGTCTGTCCGTCTGTCTCTGTGTCTGCTGCACATGGCGTCTTCCCAAGCTGTCCGGCTCCTCTTCCAGAGCGGCGCAGAGATGACTAATAAAGACTGGAGGGAGCAGATTGCCAATAGCCTCAGTGCTTCATTCCCCTCACCTCTCACAGACTCTGCTGTGCATTTCTTCAGATAATTATTCTGATTGAGTGCAGATGATGCTTTTTTTCCTCCCTGAAGTCCCAGCAGAGCCCAGAGAGAGAGAGAGAGAGAGAGAGAGAGAGAGAGAGAGAGAGAGAGAGAGAGGGAGGAAATGTAGCTGGAGGAGCAGGGATCGCCGGAGACAGAGAGGAAACAAGCGTGATAAAACACATTAGCAGCTCAGACGGGATTCACATAAAGTGTAGATTCACACTTCTGGAGACATGAGGATCACTTTAAGTCAGTAAAGAGATAAAAGATGTACACAGGTCCTGAATATGAGAGAGATGCTGCAAATATGCAAATAATGCACATTTAAAAACATGCAAGAGAAGAGCAGGAAATGTGCTGCAAACCAAAAAATATGCAGCAAAACACAAAGAATGCAAAACTGCAAACTCAGAAAACTGTGCAGCAGAAGAGCTCCAGGCCTGTAGGGGGAGTTTGTTTAGCTTTATTATTGACCAGACAGAGAAGAAAACAAAACTTACAGTGAATTTAGTCAGCTTACTTTAACTGATGCAGAATTTTAATCTCTCCTTGTTTGGGAATATGGGCTGAAAACTTCAATTAGTTTTTATTAACTTGTGAGTTTGAGACTCCAGTTGATAAAAAGATCCGAACCAGAACTCGTTTGTTGACGATATTACAGGTTCACTTCTGGTTGCTCCTTTAAGATAACAGATACTAGTGTCCATGTGTGTTTATATGTACCCAAAGAGCTTGTAAAGTTAAATAGTGAAGCATTAACTCGCTTCTTCAAAGTTCAACTAAGAGCTGGATTCAAGTGATGGAAAAAGATTTTCCAAATTTTCCAAATAACCTGACCCCTCCATTAACTTTGATAAGAAAAAGCTGTTTTATTAGTTTTGACTGAAGGGATAAATATGTGTAGTGTGGTAAAATTTGGTGTAGCCACATTGCAACAAGTCAAAAATAAGCAAATAAAGTCATAAAGATTTCGTCGAGCAAATATCTTATTTCAAGATATTACAAGTCAAAAAAGAAGCAAGGAGGTTTTAGATTTCTTGTACTGGGGCAGTATCATGATTTCAAGAAACAAGACATGACGTATTTACTAATTCCATTGGCAATTTATTTTAAACTCATTTCAAGCAACCCAAACCTCATTTTGTGGCATCAACCATAAACCAGACACTTTTCTGAATTTGTTGGTAGATGTGAACACTGACACTTTAAAGATTCCTCAAAGGATTATTCAGA
This sequence comes from Thalassoma bifasciatum, assembly GCA_008086565.1. Classification (NCBI taxonomy): domain Eukaryota; kingdom Metazoa; phylum Chordata; class Actinopteri; order Labriformes; family Labridae; genus Thalassoma; species Thalassoma bifasciatum. The sequence continues at coordinate 121,462 of RPOG01001600.1, forward strand.
AAAGTTAGGAGTCGTGCTGATGTGGTTATTAATTAAATATCAAGCTAACAAGCTGCCTCTGTGGACATTTTTAAAAAGCAGCTTAAAACCTTCCTTTACTGTAAAGCTTTTAATTAGGGTATTTTCCAGTGTTTTAGACTAGTTTTATCTAGCTCCTTTTTTAAAAACAAGTTCTTTAACTTTTATCCCCTTTACTTGTCATCATGTTTTAGGTTTTGATCTGTTTTTGTTCTGTGCTCTTGTGCAAATCTGAACTCTTTTTAATGTAGTTTTACCCCCTGTCTATTTAAGATTGCTCCACTTTGTTTGAATTTTTTTAAACTGCTTTAAATATGAAGCACTTTGAGTTGCATTTTATGTTTGAAAGGTAATATATAAATCAAGTTTTTATTGTTCTCTGTATCAGCCAATACACAAGGCTGCAATATTGGTATTGAATTGGAAGTGAAAAGGTTACATCAGGACACCCCAACTCTAAAGTAAACAAAACACTCACTCACACTGCAAAAACGGAAATCTAAGCAAGTCATTATGTCTTAATTTTAGTCAAATTTGTCTATTTATTCTTGATTTGAGCCACATTTACTAGACAAGGTCATAAAAATGTCTCATTTCAAGTTTTTTAAAGACAAAAATGAGGCATCAATTGCTTGTAACAAGTAAAAAGTTTTTTTTTATTTTTTTTTTTACTCTGGTCTTTTAAAGTTATTGTTATGTATGTGTGTACTAGTATGATGGAGAATGTGTGAATGTGTGTCTTTGATGCAACTGAGGCCTGTCATAAGATGAATTTCTGTCACCTTTGTGTCAGACAATAAACTTCTATTCTATTCTATTCTATTCTATTCTAAAAAAAAAATCAGCCAATGGGATAAGATAAAAGGTTCTTGTTTTAAGACATCTTTCTAATTTCAAGAAACTTCCCGGGCGAATTCGTCTTATCCCATTGGCAGATTTTATTGACTTGTTACAAGCAATTTACACCTCATTTTTGTCTTAAAAAATTGAAATAAGACATTTTTATGACCTGGTCTGGTGAATGTGGCTCAAATTAAGAACAATAAGACGATTTCAGTTTTTGCAGTGCAGTTTTGACTTTTTGTTGTGTTGTTATGGACCCTATCAATTTTTCCTTCACTGGAGGAGCTCAACGCTGATCGGTTATTGCTGCACTTATACACATACTGAACAGATTGTTTTAACCCTTTGCAAACATAAGTGGATGAAGGAAGTCAACCATTCCCACTGACTTCACCCTAAATTCAGATAACGCAGTTAAAACCATGCACTTGATTCCTTAACAGCTTAAATGGGTCTGTAGCAGCATTAGCTCACTCTCAGTAATCAGTTCAGGGGCTCAGCTGGGGAGCAGAGGTGCCTGTACACCTGCAGGGCCAACACTTGGAGGGGGGACAGGCATCTTTCAGCTCTGTGGGCCTCTGAGGTAGCAGATTTGTGACTCATCAGCCTCTTCAGGAACTCTTAAGCGCCTCAAATCTGACTTTTCCAAACAGCTGGAACATAATCCCTGATGTTGGATGAGACGCTGCAGCCTGGACGACTTTATATCTCAAAGTCTTGACCCACATTTCCTCACTCTCTGGTTTTTGCTCTTGCTTACACTTTGTGTTTATTGACTCTGGTCATCTTCACTTATGGTTTATTTTTGTAACCTCAGGCGGGGAGCCCTATCAACGGACACCAGAAACCTCCATGAGGACAGAAGCCTGGAGCCAGGACTCGTCTTCCCTTTCTCTTCCCACCTCCTGCAGTCCAGAGTACGACTACTAGATGTTTGTGTGAGCGGTTAGCTTTGTGGAAAACTTCCCAGTCATTGTCAAACAAAACTTGAAATAACATAACCTGTGAAACCAAACATTCAGAGTTTTTGTTCCAGCATTGTTCAGCTGTCTGTAAAAGAATCTGCTTGGTGATAAATGACTGAATTAAAAACAGTACAGCCTGCTCCCGTCCTCCTTCTGCTGTGTCACATGTTCACGGAGTCACATTCTCCCGTAATCGTGCGTTTTTCAGACCTTATGATCACGGCGGGGTTAACGAGAGCAAAAGCACCTGAGAATGCTCTTTTGCGTCTCTGCCAGCGAGTCTTCGCAGGGAAGCAGCAGCTGGTGAGCAGAGCGCAGAGCAAACGTGCTGTTCGGGGCAGAGTTGAGCCCTTCTGATTGTTCCCCCGCTGAGTCTGCAACATCTCCTCTCTGATGATCACATCTCTGCTCTTAGCGCTCGGCTCACACTCAACAGATCATGTTTGGAAAGAGTGTGTGAGGTGATGCTGACTCAGATCAAAAAGGGTTCATCAAACATGATCCAGAAGATGGACAGCAACAGGTCACACACCAACCAAAGATGGGTTTTTATCATCACATCACCCCAGTTAACTAATATACAAACCATATAAAGGTCTAAAACTTTAACGTCTTAAGACCTGAGCGTTTGTCCGCTGTGCATTTCTTATTTCTCTTTGCTTTTTCAGATCAGTAAAACCTAAGAAGTATAAAAACTAAAGTTGGTCTTTGTGCAGAAAGTTACATTTTAAGTGTTATTTGTTGGCTACTAGTTTTAAGTTATCTGTGTTATTGTTCATAACTACACTTTTTTCTTTCTGAAATGGGTTTGATATAACTAAAAGAGGACGTGGGAAGTGTTCCTAATTGTGGCTTATCGTATTAAGTTTTAAAAAAATGAAGTTTTATGGGTCTGAGAGGCAGAAATGTAATGTCTACATCATTGACTGTATGTAGAATGGACAGCGTGCTTCCACCTGTCACTGTTCTACGATTTTGAAGCCAAAAAACCCCGTTTCTCTAGCCGCCATTGTGCAGCCAGAGTCTGCGCAGTAGAGAATTTCCAGTGGAGCAGAGTAAAAAAGAGAAATAAAAATATTTATTTCTTCTTCTTCAGAAGGTTTAGTCTCCTTTTGGCTCTTTCCTGAAGTTTCTTATATCCCTGGTAAAAACTACTCACGAATGGCAGCTGTCAACTATCGTAAAACGAAACTTATATCGCGTTTTTTAACGTCCAATAACTAATGAGAAACTAACTTCTCAGGAAAAAAAACACCTGAACACCATGCAGCCAGATGACATCTTCATACTACCTTAGCGTAAGGATGAGAGAAACGTTTCTACCAGGTATCGTAATTTTTTTAAGTTTTCCCGGCTCATATCTGGAATACATGGGGAGGCGGGGCTTATGACCTATACTGCAGCCAGACACCAGGGGGCGGGGCATCTGCTGGAGGCTTCAGTTTGGGCTGTACGTCGTTACGTCCCCTCATTATACAGTCTATGGTCTACATATGTGGACGCCAGGTCTTAAGAGGTTAAAGGATAGCAACAATCTACCCACCGAGCAAAAATGAGATGAAAAGACATTTAAAAAACATCTTTTTAACTAACCACTTTACGTCTAAACAACGTACAGATTTGATTGAGAAGAAAGCTGAAAAGCTGTAATTTTTCAGGTTGTTTAAAGACGTCTATAAGAACCAAATCGGAAGACATGGCTGTATTTTAATCAACTATTATTGGGCTAAATTGGGACCCAACTGGACGGACCAAACATCGCCCTCTTTTTTTGTTTTATTACTAAATTAAGACTTTGATGTACCAACTAGATTTAACTTAAAAACAATGTTTAAATGACGTTGGGTGTTTGGTGTGTATGAGCTCCTGAAAGAGCTGAAAGTTATCGTGTCAAAATTTTAAGTCATGTAATGCAGCAAACTGAACATAAAGCACAAAAAAAAACATTTTTCTAGACCAGACGACTCCAGCTAGTCAAGTCTAAGGATCAGAGAAAGTATAAAACAAGTTAAAACAATAAGGGCTTAGTGGTGTTTGGGGAAACCCTTAATTTGAATTCTTATGGCCCTTTTCCACTGACCCGTCTTGGCCCTACTCTACTCGACTCTACTCGGTTTGTGTTGCGTTTCCATTAGTGTGATACTACGTGGCAGACGCCAGTTTTTAGTACCTGCTCTACCCTGGTTCTAAGCGAGTAAAGCCGACACTAAAAGGTGACGTGGACGGACTGCCGGTCACTCATTGGTCAGAGAATGTCGTCTCTGCAGCTTCTGACTCTGAACAAATCACTTACAAGAGGCAAAGGAATAAGTCAGCGACGGGTTTTTAATGACATTTAAACCTGACGGCACAGAACCAGACTGAATGAAGACAAAATACAGCCCTAAAATGCTCCTTCATGATTCCTAAAGAAGTTAAAAGTCCTTTTTAAACCAAAAAGAAGTTAACAGCAAAGACAGTTTGGTTTAAAGAGTCTTTTAAATTAAATCAAAGTTGGTCGGTGCAGGAGCGATCTGTCTGCCACGAGAGTCTTTAAGCACCAATCAGTCCATTAATCCACAGGGAACCAAAAAGGAAAACCAGTTCAAAGAAGAATGATTGATCAACAACAAATCTCTGCTATACCAGGCCCAAAAATCAAAAATTAAAGTGATCTCACTGGATCCAGGGAAGAGTTGATGTCAGGAAGCAGCTCCTTCGTTTTCCTCCGCGTGCAGCAGCACGAGGCTGTTGTTTACCTTCGTTGTCATGATGACCCACATTGAGCCGCTGTATTACNCCAGGTCATAAAAATGTCTTATTTCAAGTTTTTTAAAGACAAAAATGAGGTTTAAATTGCTTGTAACAAGTCAAAAAAAAAAATCTGCCAATGGGATAAGACGAAATTGTCTTAAGAAATATGTCTTGATTCAAGAAACTTTTTCTTACCCCAGATTTTTTTTTACTTGTTACAAGAAATTTAAACCTAATTTTTGTCTTTAAAAACCTTAAAATAAGACATTTTTATGACCTGGTCTGGTGAATGTGGCTCAAATCAAGAACAATAAGATAAATGTGACTAAAAATTAGACATAATGCTCATATTCAGTATATTACACTTAAAATTCTTCTTCAGGAAGTTTGTTTTCAAGCATTTTAATCTAAAAATGAGCATTTTCTTCTTGTTTTAAGATCTGAGAATACTTATCAAGGCCATCTTTTTTTTTTAGATTTATCAGTTTTATTTCAAGATTTTGAGTCAAGTGAAATTATCTTGCTGCACGGACAGATAATTTTACTAGTTTTAAGATATTTTTCCATCAAATTTAGTATTTTTATCTTATATTCAGACTCCCTTTACAAAACACGGCCCTTGGTTTGGACTTTCAGATGTGAAACCACCCTAAGTCTCCAAATATTAGAATTATAAAAATAAATAACCACCCTTATTTAAAACAACTGACCGGTACAAAACTGCAAATATCTCTTCAGAAAGCCAAGCTGTGGAGAGAGAAAGTAGATAAAGATGTTTGGCTCAAAGGAAACAACCAATCCACTGAGGTTTCAACCAAGTTCAACACAAAACTCATAACTGGTGTTTATGAAAAATGTGATGGCTTCAATCATCACCAGTTAAGAGCTGAACTCCAGCACCACAGAGGTTTGACTTTTCAATCACTTTAAGACTCTCGTCGAGTGTTGAGTGAAGACTTCTGCACATTTTCAGACCGCATGCTTCTTTTTAAAAACCAACAACTTTTATGAAAGTTGAGGGAAAGGTTTTAGCTTTTTCAGATTCGAGGATTAGGGTCAAACTTTGTGAGGTGTATTACAAAGTTTTGGTGCTGCATGTCTGTTTTCTGGAGCTGGGAAAACCTGATCCATGTACTATCTTATAGTGGGACTACACTGCAAAAACTGAAATCTAAGCAAGTCATTATGTCTTATTTGTAGGAAAAATTGTCTTATTGTTCTTGATTTGAGCCACATTCATCAATCCAGGTCATAAAAATGTCTTATTTCAAGTTTTTTAAAGACAAAAATGAGGTCTAAAATCTGCCAATGAGATAAGAAAATTTTGCTCCAGAAGTTTCTTGAAACTATAAAGATGTCTTGATACAATAAACCTTTTTCTTACCCCATTGGCAGATTTTTTTGACTTGTTACAAGCAATTTAAACCTCATTTTTGTCCTCAAATAACTTGATATAAGACAATTTCCAGGACTTATCAGTAGAATGTGGCTCGTATCAAGAATAATAAGACAAATTGGACTAAAAATAAGACATAATGACTTGCTTAGATTTCAGATTTTGCAGTGTAAGTGTAAGAACACTAGGACCACGAGGGACACGGCGAGCGGCCTGCCTGCCCTCCGACTGCTCCGTGCCAGAACAGTCTGACCTACATGAGCTGTGAATGGCAGAGGTGTAGCTTTAGATTAACAACGTGTGGCGGCTGGAAACAGGTCGCGCTTACACACAATAAATACTGTTGCACCCGTCTGAGCAGAACGAGACTGAGACGTTATGGGCGTTATTAATAGAACAATTATGGGTGCAGGAAGAATAGCATGTTTATGTTCGGCCGTCATTAGAGCCAGAAAAAACACGTGTCAGATGTTTAACGCGGGGATATTCCTATTAAAAGAGTCAGACTTGTTAAAAACGGAGACTGGGGGTTGTGTAGTTTCATGTGTGACTTTTCTTTGTGAGCTCAAGCTCAGATTATGTGGTTCAGTTTGTGGCTAATAAGGATTGAAATAGAACAACATGGGTTTAATGTTTGTAAAAGAAAGAGATTATTAAACATTTATGAGAGCTGTGAGGAGTGTTTCTCAGTTCTTCAGCACATATTTGTGCAAATAATCAGCCTGAATGTTACTTGGCTCCTTTAAGAGCTGAGACTCCTCCTCAGTGGAGGTAAAAGTTGTTTACTGACTCCTCTGTGGTTATGATTGTTTGCTCTCCTCAGATTGATCACTATGGATGTTTTGGGACTGACAAACTGCTGAGCTGCATGCTAATCTGGAACAGAGCGGCATGATGCGGTTTTCTCTCTGACTGTTTGGAGGAGTATGTAAATGTTTAACCGTGAGGCGGGTAAACACACACGGGGGTGAGGTGTCAGGATTTTAAGGTCTTGTTTGGTGGTGGAGGATCTTAGCTGTTAGCACCCAGGCTGTGAGCATGCTACATGTAAACACAGAGTCAGGGATCCGCCCTGGGAACAAAACAAAGAAAAAAGTAAACCTGGCAACACGCTGGAGAGGGAGTGAAAGTTTCCACCTTCGGGTTTTAACAACAAACATGAAGCAAATCAAGGTTGAAGCCTTACATCTGCATAATCACAAAACCAAAACAAAGTGAAATTGAAAGATACCGTACGATTAAATCAACAAAGATTACACCAAATAAACAAGAGGAAACTTAAATTTATGCTCATGTAATACTCGAAGGACATGCATTGTGCAAATGTAAGATTTAATTTTTGTATTTTTTGGGGGGATTTACAGAAGAGGTGTCCATAAGAAACTTATTTCTCAGTCACTGAAACAGAAACTTAAGTTTTGATGAGCTGACAAGTCCAGATGTTTGGAAAAGCAAAGAAAAAGTCATAAATTATTTAACAAGAACACACAAGAGTCTCTGGTCCTTCCATGGCCAACACCTCATCCTGGTGGAGGAGTTTGAGTTCTTCAATGGTCATAGGAGCCATGTTGATGAAGAAAATTCCCATGGTGGGGTCTCCTAAGGCGAATTGGTCTTTGGTGAATGGCCAGACAAAGTGTGGTCAAAGACTTTCGGAAAAACAAGAACAAGAAACGGCCCTTTTTGCTTTCATTTGTATGTGACTTCCGGTGCTTCTGGAGCCTCAAGTGGTCACGAGAGGAACAGCAGCTTTTTAGCACTTCCGTGTTGTCTCATTTTTTCAGACTGGAGGTTGCCGCTTGGAAAAGACGTAAAAATCATTCACAGAAGATGCTTTTCTATAATCATGGAGCTCATAGCTCCCAAAACTGCAGCATATAATGACAAAGAAACCAAACATGGAGCTCCCAGTTATCCACAGATGAACAGGTGACCGAATAGTTCTGACATTATTTGAACTGTTTCATCTTTTGTTGGACAGTTAAGACGTGATATTTAAGCTGTAAGTAACTCCGATCAGACTCTAAACTGTTGGTTTTCAGACAGCAGAGCTTCCTGGAGGCCTCGTTCCTCCAGAGTGTCAGTGTGAATATGCAAACCCATCCATTATCCTCTGGCTCTCAGCCTCTCTCTTTGTTTAGTATAGATTCAATAAGCTCTCTGCAGACGAAATATGATGAATGTATGCGCCATGTGACGATGTGTGTGTTCTTGTTTTGCGCTCCAAACGAGAGCCTGTGAGAGTTTTTATTCCGGTCCATTTGGCCGCTCTCTCCCGTCTTTCAGGAGCGTTTATGAGTTTGGACTTTCCTTTAAGGTGAAACTTGTGGTGAAGTACGAGGAGCTGGAATGAGTTTGAGGTTTGGGGGCGAGTGTGTAGGATGGAGGCTGCTCCCAGCTGTGCAGCGTGTGCAGCGTGTACAGCGTGTGTGTGTAAACTTGAGCGTCACTGCTCGTATGTTTTCCTGCTGGACGATGGCAAGATGTTGACACAGAAGTGACCCCTGGCTGGCATGTGGCGGCGGCTTATTTTACAGCTCGTAGGGTGACTGAAGGGTGAGTGTGAGGGGGGGGGGGGGCAGCGATGAGCCCCAGATGACAGCTTCAGCCGTCTGCACCATCGACTCTCTCTCTCTCTCGTGTCCACTTCGTGCGCGACGAGGTCGTTTCAGCATCCAGCCGGCTGGAAGAAAACTGAATATCAACGGTCTGGGAGACAGATGTGTTTTACGTTGAGAAACACACTTTCCACTGGTGGAGTGTTTACACTGGCTCGCCTGTTTGACTGATATTATAGCGACTGTTTCTCATTGTTATTAGATTGTCAATATTGCCAGTTTTCTTACTAAATTTTGATAAATGGCTGTAAAGGAGATTTCCAGGCCAGATGGATGGAGCTGAAATCTATAACCTTAATTTGAATTTTGGCCATTAAATCCCTTTTTTATGATCTCAGTCACACAGAGGTGACAGACTCCTTTTTTTCTGTAAAACCACGGACACATAAATTGTGAAAAGTGGGAGAGAGTTGAACTTTTGAGTTCACCTCATGTGAGTCTCAGACTTGGATTTCTTCTTTTTTTTTTACTCTGCAACTTCAACTTAAAAAACAACTTTATAACTGAAGAGAACATGAAATAAACCCTGCACACTTCTTCCACTTGTGTCACTTTCTAAAGTTGGATTTTCCTCGTCGATGTTGCACCATAAAGACATCAAGCTGAGCCGCGCTGCTGGCACCAATTTGGTGTACAAGGTGCACCGGGTTGTAAACATTTCCTCTCAGGATTTGGCAGCACGCAACATCTGTAATCTATTTTCCCTCAGACCTGAGATGCCTTTGTGTGTGCCAGGGCAGGACTGTTTAAGAGTTCTTTCTCTCTGTGCTCCATCCTTCTTTTTTCATCTCCCCCTCTCTCCTCTCTGTCAGACTTTTGGCACCTTAAAAAAGAGGAAAAGAAAGAGGCCTGTGAAGGATCCTTTTTGTCAGTAGTAAAGGAGGGATGTCTTTCTCTGCCTCTCCTCTTGGTTCGGCCGTTAAATCCTCAGATGATCTGGCTCCTGGTGGGTTCATCTCCATGTTTGGAGGAGAAGTTCTGTCGGTTCTCTTTGAATCAGGAGCCTCTTTCTCAGCGTGAAGCTCTGCTGTTGAAGTTAGAAAGCTCAGTCTGATCCAAGATTCTCAACATGACAAAAAAACAGACATAAAATTGTGCAGCATCAGAAAAATCAGTATTTATACTCTCTACCTGTGAGACGCTGAGTCAGCAGTAACTCATGTGGGGGGTCAGAAACTCTCGGTACGTTTACAAGCTCCAGCTCTGGGGAACAAATGAGTTTAGACATACACTGAGTCAAATGCCAACTCAACGTTTCTGTTCCTGCATTTTCCAACAAAGAAACGTGAGTTAACAGAACTGATGCTTGTTGTAGAGAAATGAAATTCTCAGTCTTATCTTCACAGTAAGTAATAGAGAAGATTTGTTTTACTGGTATCAGGTCAGAACAGTATTGATATTGGTTAATACCAAGGATAGTATAGATCAGAGATGTCAAAACTTTTCCCAAAAGGGCCGAATTGGGACTAACAGTGAGCAAATGAGCGCTCGACTGGAAAACTATTTCTTTTGAGTGGTTTCTTTAAAAAGAAAAAAAAAAAAAAGGTTTCGTCAAACATGCTTGTGCTGTTATTGCAGACAAAAATACATAACAATTTTATGGCAGAATCAGGATCTGGACTTTATCACGTTTGTTTATACGACAATTATAAAAACATTTTTAACCCCAAACATCTCTGATCCTGCATTCTGAACCATTTTATGCGTCAACTTTTGTATTTTTTAAACCATTTTATATCTTTAATTCAGTTTTTTGGTCCTCTCATGTGTTTTTTTTTATTCTAAAAAACTCATGAAACACATTTCGCATCATGCCAAATACAATTAAATATTAGCTGTAAAGGTTGTTGAGTTTTTGCAGATTGTACAGAGATTTAGATTTATAAAGTTGCCTATGCACAGTCAAAATCTTTGTGAAACGTTACCAGATATATTAAGATTTGTTTCAAGCACTTGACAGAAACTGTAAATGTAAAAAAATTAGAACATGATTAATTTAAGTGACAAACCAAACACATGGTAAGATGGGGCCGCTTGGAAATAGACAGCAGGCCACAATTGGTCCCCGGGCCGTAGTTTGGACATCCCTGGTATAGATGTTGATGTTGATATCTCTAAAAAGTGACATCGCCTTTAAAGAGTGAGTCTCACTTAAGCCGTAAAGAAGTATCTGAGTATGTAAAAGCTTTGGTATTCACGCTTCAAATGTTTTGCCTCTCATCAGAATTATGTAACATTTGGCCCCAGTTTTTTTCCTCCACAAGAAGTGAAAAAGCCCTTATCTTCTGTGAAAGACTTCCTCAGCCCTTGATTTCTGTTTATCTGCCGCTTTAAAAGTATTTGCACTCAATTTATCCTTGGATCCCGTCACTTTATGAGTTTGCACATCATTGAGAGGTTAAACTCAGTATCAAGACGACGCTGTCTCCATCGATCAGCTCACTAAAAGAAATCCCACATGCTGCTTTTCACAGTCAGAACATCTGAACTTTTCACATCCTGCTGTTGTCAGGATTCAGTGAAACTCTTGGCAGAACCAGTGAGTTTCTCTCTGATGATGTTCATGTATCCTCTGTGTGGTTTCTGATACGTTTCAGACAGAAAGCGGTGTTTCTTTCCCGACCACTGGAGGTCCCTCTTGCTCCAGGATTGACTCACGAGTGAAAGCCCGTTTGGCAAACTCTGAGACGTCCCTCAAATGTGTCTTCAATTAGCGAGCCGCAGTCAACACCGAGCTCTGAGCTGGAATGTCAGCTGAGCCGGAGATAACCTTCCTGGTTTTCTTTTATCTCTCCATAAAAACCTCAGAGAAGACGGCTCGGTTATGGATGTCCTGCTCACATTTTTTTTTTTTTTACGCAGATTCAGAGAAGAAAACAACCAAAAAGGAGAAAAGCCACTTCTGAGACATAACGTTGACTTCAGATTTGACGTGACTCATCCTGGTGTGATGGAGTTACGAGCTGCTCCTGCATGTGAAGTAGCTCAAGGCGGGTTATTGGAGTAAATGTACCCGCCTGGTAACCCTGAAATGAAAGTGTAAGAGGAGAAGAGGAGCTGACCGTGAGCACAGGTGAAGATTCTTTAACAGCAGGGTGCAGGGATGAAACACATGCACGCGTTACGCCTCGATCAGCAGCTGCTTTGAAAACTGATACGCATATAAGGTCCTGATATTTAATATCCAAACACTTAACAAATGAATGTTTAAGACTCTAAAGCACTCAGTGTTGACCGAGATTTTTATTCACATCATTGAGAGAAAGTCTGACAAATTGAAGGCTGTCATGAGAGACCAAAACTCCAGACTAATAAAACTATTTCAGGTTTCTGCACCTTTTTATGGCAGGAAACTCACCACACCTATAGACCGAGAGGGATTTATAAACCCTACATTGGGATACAAAAAGCTCAGATTGGACCTACATTTTGTCAGAGTTGATATAAATCGTCAGGAAGAGGGCGACCTCTTATTCCTCCGTAGGTTTAGGAGCAGCTGTCAAGATGAGGAGAAATATTCAGGAGCTCTTTCCTCCAAAAAATGAACTTTTTGAATGCAGTAACTTAACTTCTGTGGTGCTACTCTCCCCGCCCTTCTGTCAAACACATATCTGAAAATCTAAGGCAGGTAGAGCTCACCACTGCCCTCTTTTATAAATTTACACACAGTGAATGCAGGTGGAAACACATCTTCCTTCTCTTTCTAGTGCCTACTTGAAGCGCCATGGCAGGGAGAGCACATGTACCACCTCTGAAATGTTTACACATTTCTTAAGCAGGGCAATCACAACTCTCCTTTCTTAAAAGGTAGGGTGTGCAAATCTTCCCCTTTTACATGCTCAAATTAAACCAAGGAAGGTAGAGTACACCTTTCTCCTCATTTATAGGCTTACTATAAGCTACTGCAGGGAAAACACACTTACATAAAAAAGCCTAATACATGGAAAGTACACCTCTTCACTTCACTTCATACTCTTACATAAAACTAAAGCAGGCAGAGCACTCCTCTCCTTTGTTTCTTCCTTCAAAATGGAAAGCCTATGCAGGGAGAGCACCCTTTCTCTCTTTCATATGCGAATATGCAGTGCACAACCCCGATTTTACATCCTTATATCAATACTAGGTAGGAAGAGCACACCATTCATTTAATTTATATGCTCATTTGAAGCTAAAGTAGGGAGAGCACACTTTCCTTCTCTCATGTATGCTGATTTAAAGTGAAGCCAGGGAGAGCACACCTTCCTCTTCTCTGTTGTATGTCTACATAAAACACCTGGTGAGGAGATAGCACACTTCCTCCTCTATGATTTGCTCATTGAAAGCCAAGGCAGGGAGAGCACACCTTCCCTCTCTTTCATTTACTTATATGTCAAACAAAAGGCAGGCAGAGCACACCTCCCAAATCTTCAAACTCTTACATCCAGACAGGACAGGAAGAACACTCCTTTTCTATCTCTGGCCATAATGGAAACCCTATGCAGGGAGAGCACACTGTCTCTCTTTCATATGCTAATATGCAGTGCACATCCCTATTTCATATCTTTTTATCAATCCATGGCAGGAAGAGCACACCTTCCACTTCATTTATATGCTCATTTGAAGCATAGGCAGGGAGATAATGCCTTCCTCCTTTCTTGTATGTTCATTCAAAGCCAAGGCAGGGAGAGCACACCTCCCCTCTCTTTCATTTACTCATAAGGAAAGCAAAAGCAGGCATCCTCCTATCAATACGAGGCAGGGAGAGCACACCTTCCCCCTTTCTGTTAAATGCCTACATGAAAACACTAATAAAGAGAAAGCACACCTTCGTCCTCTTTGATATGCTCATTTAAAGCCGAGGCAGGGAGAACACACCTCCTTCCTTTCATATGCTTCTTTAAATCTAAAGCAAGGAGAGCACACTTTGCCTCTTTCAAGTGCTTACTTGAAAAGTTCAGGCTGGTAGAGCACATCTTTCTCCTTCCTGTACATGCACAAAAAAGCCAAGGCAGGCAGAGCAGCAGCAAAGAAACCCTTTGGGGCAGAACAGAGCGAATGATAGTGCAGAAAAGGTGAGACTGGTAAAAGCAAAGTTATAGCTTGGGTGGAGGAGGGTTGTAAAGACGTTAGTAGAGGGAGCAGCTGATGCTCTGTAGGCAGAGCTGGGTTTTATGGCCTCAGTTAATGGAATAAACAGGATAAAGTCTCTAATCAGGTTAAGAATTTTTGTTTTGTTCTGGTCCCTTGGGTCTTTGCTGCTGTTGTACCTGCCTCATCATTTCATGAATGCACCAGGGGAAAAAAAACAGATAAATTAATAAATTATCATAGTTCCAAACACACTTCTCTGTAAATAAGAAACTCTTAAATGTGTGTGTTGTTTGGGCGCTAATGTCTGCTTCCACTCTGAGTTTGTATAACTGGTTTCACGTTACACGTCAGCTGACATACGAGTACTCTCATTCAGTCTGACACGCATGCACATGCAGACAGAGCATGTTCATGTATGCACTCACTCAATCACACACACACACACACACACACACACACACACACATCCCCTTAACTCCTGTGTTATATTATTGTTAGGTTTCCCACCTGTTGGCAGCTGTCAGCAGAGTCTTCTTGCTACAGATACCTCCCACCTACAGTGTCTGGGATGTGAACACACACACACACACACACACATCTTCAACCACTAGCATGCAGACACACACACACACCCCAGCGGGATAGAGGCACGATGGCAGAGATGTCTGCTACAGGAATGCAGCCGGTCCTTCTGTCAGACTTAGATGTGACAACAAACTTAAAAACAGTTTTTTAAAGTAGCAAAATCTTCTCCTCGTTCAGTCTCACGGCTTCTGTCAGAGCAGAAAGAGTAAAAATGTGTTTGTAATCAGGTCAAAATGAATAAGATCAGGATGAGGATGTATGCATGTTTACCCAACGCTGAGTATGTTGGAAGGAGGCAAATGTTTTTTAATGTGCTTTGAAGGAATTTCAGGACAAGCAGTTGATTAATCAAATGGTTCATTAAAGAAATAGCAAATTTCAGAATAATTAAAAACATTTATCATGCAAAAATTGGAAGCAGTTGCACAAATTAACTTCTCATATCGGTGGATTTGCTGTTAATCTCTATTAGGGGTTGAATTTAAGGACAGTCATTTTCAGAGGTTTGCTTTATGCATGAAAACTTGTGAGGGGAAAACTTGATTGGATAGGGGTTTCTCAAGCTACACAGTTAGAGTTAAATTACACTTCTTGTGTGAAAACTATTGGAGACTTGTTTTACAAAAAACTGCAGTTCCCAAAGTGTCCACTTGAGGCTTCAGCAAAGGCCCCTTAAGCCACATACACACCCATTCTAAAAAGTTATTTTTCCTTGCAATAATAAACATGTTTCTAGCCTGGTTCAAGAAACAATTATGAGACAAATAACTCCTCTTTTTATCCACACACTGTTTGTGGATCTGTTTTTTATAAATGACTCATAAGTCCAGGAGATATTAAGGTTTGAGTTTGGCCAAATAAGGGGCAAAGCTGACTTGATTAACAGACAAGGAAACTGTCTGACGATTCAAGAATTTTAGTTGAAGAGGGATTTTTGAGCTTTTTAAAGTCTTTGTTTTGTCCCTCTGGTGACCCTGTAGTCTTTCAACATGATTTACAGCTCAAAAAAGTCCCATTTTTCTCTCACTGGTGTTTGAGACAACCTGTATTTCATCCTGTGTCTGAAAAACGTCATGTAAGGCGCTGTCTCTTTAAGGCTCCCCACTCCAGAAGCCCCGTTCCCTCTGATTGGCCAGACTTTTTGGAGCCTTTCAGGGGGAGGAGTTACAGGCAGACCTTGGCGTTTGAGGCTCGCCTCTCCGACACATCAACAATCTTATTAAGAAGATCTCATGAAGAAATCAAATAAAGAAGTTTTGATGCTACAGTGTGACTTTAAAGTTGGTTTTGTACCTTTTTTCACATTAGAGTTGCAGATTCATGGTTAAAATCTTTGTATAATCTTTTTACCCTGATAACTCTGAATGCTAAGGTCATCCAGTTCATGTTTTTTATTTTTTAAAAACAGTGTGTGCTGGTTTGTATAATGACACACTGATTCACAGACTTCTGGGGACGTTATTTTGGGAGCTTGAACTGATGCTTTCTCTGGTGTTGGATTGTCTCTGACTGAGAGTGTCGAGCTCGAGCTCTGAAATATAAATGGAAAAAATGTGTGTCAAGGCTCCCCACGCATACATGCGTGACTGTGTATGCACTGGCTTCTATTTGTGTGTGTGTGTGAATGTGTGTGTGAGTAAATCCTTCTCCACTTGCTCCCTAACTTCGCTGCCAGCAGACGGGGTGACATGAGAATTGAACCATCTGCGTCTCCCCCGCTGGCCCGATCGCCAAACAGCCAGTAACTGGCTCCAGCTGTCTGCGAATGGAAAAGACGATTCCCGAGACGTTCCACAAGAATGGCAACCACGGTACAAAAGAATGAAAGATGGACACAGAAAGAGAGAGCGACGTGAGACGAGACAGATGGAAGATGGTACTTTCTTTAAGCTTCTTGTCTTAACTTCTTTTCAGTGACTGATTCAGACCAAAGAAACCTCACGTTTCAGCTCCAGGGGCCTCAGCAGAGCTCAGAGAGGACAGGACAGCAGGTTTATTTGGTCGGAAAAATAGCATGTGAGATGAACTGAATTTCAAACCAATGATACATATTTTCTTTCTTTTACAAAACTCTTGACTTCATGGTTTTGAGCTGTATGGCAATAAATCAAAGTTGCGTCTCATTGTTACAGCCTCAAACTATCAAATAAATTCATCTAA